>BLQM01000227.1:450-12827 GCA_012489335.1 Triparma laevis f. inornata
CCTCCCCCAATCTAAAAAACCTTCAAAAATCTAACGCTCGCTTCGCTCGCGCCACAGCGTCAACTGCGCCGACTTCCGCGGCTTCGGCTACGTCCTCACCGCCACCCTCTCCAAACACTGCAACATGGGCTCCGCAATGAAGAACATCGTCGCCTCCGCCATCGTCAAGGGCTCTCTCAAGAAAGACTCTGACCTCGTCCAAATCAACGAGGGCACCACCTCGCAGGCCATCGAGGCGTTCTCCGATTCTCTGCTCGCGCTCTCGGTTCTGCTGTACAAGTCGAAGGACACCGATGAGGATTTTCCAATCCCGGCGTTTAAGCTGCTCCTGCGTCACCGCCTCCTCCCCATGGGGCTGGCTCACGCGACGCGTCAGGGATTTGACCTCACCTCCTTCGTCAAGGGTTTGCTCAACCGATGCGTTCAGCATTTGGAGACAAAGTTGGGAGAGAAGGTTGTCAATCTGTGGAACAAGGTGAGAAACTGTTGTGTCGCTCGAGTTTTTTTGCCGATGATGAAGATCCATCCATTTCACAGACCTGTTCTGAACGTTATGGCTTGAACTTCCCGAGAGGGGAGGAACAGTTTTTGTGTAGAGTAAATGTGCACCACCAACTTAGGCATAATTTTGAGAATTCTGGGCCTCTTAATAAGCTAGGATAATCAACTCTTGCTCCTGATCCTCGCACCAACACCAATTTTAAACTAACTCCCCCCTCCCCTCCTCGCTACGCTCGTCGCAGGTCTCCGGGAACGAAGTCATGAGACAAACCTTCGCCAAAACAGCCAAAGCCACAAGCAAATTAATCATCGAGGCTTACGTCAATTCCGATGCCGACGAGACTGACTCCTTCGAAAAGCTCCTCACGACCTTCCACAACGTCGCCCCTAGTCAAGTCGACTCTGGCATCGGTGAGAAACTGCGAGGAGCGAAGCGACTAGCTGGGAATGCGTTATAATTACGCGAGTGACGATACTACCGAGCGCTCCTCGCATTTGCAATTGATTTCGTTCAACGAGGAGCGAAGCGACGAGGATTTGTACCGAGCACTCCGAGCATTTGCACTTGATTTCGTTCAACTCGTCGCTTCGCTCCTCGCATTAAGATCGTTTAAACTAACTCGTTGCTTCGCTCCTCGCGCAGCCCTCGCCACTGCCAAAATGTCCTCAAATGACACCGACAAAGCTTCAACCCTTATCGAAAAAGTACTAGGCGTCAAGATCGTCAAGAACCACAAGGGGAATAATCCGCTGCCCCCTCGCGTGGCCTTGGAATCCCCCGAGCCCGAAGTCCGCAAGGAGGCCATCAAGAACATCTCCGAGGCCCTCCGCAAGACTTTCGACGCCGAGATGCTGGACTCTCTCCTTCACCGCTTCCTCGCGGACGAGGACCTGTCGGTCGCCACCTCTGCGGCCAAGAACTACAGCGAGCTAGGTACGAAGTCGCGAGGAGCGAAGCGACGAGCCGGGAATGTGACAATTACGTTCGTAATTCACCCACCCTACTAGCTCTAGTCTAAACGCCCAAGTCGATTTCACCCCCCACCCAATTCTAACTTGTTAAATTACGCAACTCAAAACTTCGACTCGCTACGCTACGCTCGCTCGCAGCGGCCCAGCACAAAGTCAAGCCCGACGCCGAAGTCGCCGCCGCTTGCCTCGAGAAATGGGGCTTCGCCAAAACCCACGAGTGCTCCTTCCACAGAAACTCGAAGAAGAACAAGCCCAAAACCACCGCCAAGCTCACCGCCCTCACCGCCCTCGCGCTGAACATCGCCGCCCTCTGCCCCCCCACCGACGAGCTCAGCACCCACGTCGCTTCCCACCTCCCCACCACCGTAGACGGAGAGGAGACATGGGACATGGTCGGCCAGAAATTCGAGGGCTTCGACGCCGAGCCCATTCACAGCGCTGCGTGGAAGGCCCTGGGCGCTACCGGGACTGGCAAGAAATTCGAGCAGAGGTAAGAATGAATATGAGGCACTCACACTTCTTCATCGCCTAATAATTCCAACCCTAACCTCCCCCCCCCCCACAGCTGCTCCAATTCCCTAAAAGCCATCAAACCAAAGCCCAATACCCGTGCCGCGTACGCTGTCATCGCCAATGGAGGGGGAGAAATCGACGATATGATTCAGATCATAACCCAGGACAACCAAGATAACCAAGACGGCAAGGCGAAGGTGAGAAGCTGCGAGGAGCGAAGCGATGAGCTGCTGGGAATGCGTTAATTCCGCGAGTTACTATACTAGAAGCACTTTATACGAGCGAGGAACAGCGAGGAGCGTAGCGACGAGGATTTGTACTTGATTTTCCCTTCAACTCTTCGCTTTGCTATTCGCTGGGAATGCGTTAATCGGCTCGTTACGATACTAGTAGCACTTTATACTAACCCCCCTCCCCTCCCCCTGTGGCAGCTCTTCGCCCACTTCACCAACAACCACAGGTTCACTACCATAACCCCGCAGCTAATCCAGCTGACCAACACGCTGACTTCCAAAACGTCCCAGCAACAGTACAGCCTCCTTCACGACACTCTGGTCTCCGCCTGGTCCGGAGTCGAGAATGGAATTTGGGGAGTCATGGAGTGCGGGAGCATCTCCGGAGGCGAGAGATGCTGCATGATTGCGCAAAAAATCCTCACCACAACAAGCACAACAAAGAAAACCAAGAAGAACGCCCCCGACTCCACCTCCACCTCCACCTCATCCGCAATTATTCCGGCCCTGGCGCTCCTCCTCCACCCCGAACGCCCCGTCCGCAAGCAGGCCGTCCTGTTCCTGGAAGGTGAGGAACTGTGAGGAGCGAAGCGACGAGCTGGGAATGCGTTAATTGCATTTGTTATGAGGCTCCATGAGGAGCGAAGCGACAAGCATTACGTGCATTCTAAACTAACTCGTCGCTTCGCTCCTCGGCTCGCTAATGCTCGTCGCAGCTGCCAACTCCCAAAATCTCCAATCCCCCACCCTCTCCACCCTCGCCACCCAAGCCAGCGATTCCTACGCTCTCGAGCTCGAGATCGACGCCTCGGCGATGCCCAGGTTCCTCGGAAATTCCGTCAAGGACTGCAAGGATCTGCTGAAAATCATGGAACAAAACTGGTCTCGCGGTCAACCACTCGGCCTCGGAGGGAGCGTGGGAGGCGTCCTGAAAGCCATGGAGCTCGCCGGCGACGGCACCGACGAGTTGTTCCCCTTGCAAACCCGATGGGAGCACTGCGGAAATATAATCTTCACCGCGTCTCTACAAAGCCCCATGACCTGGTCGGACACTGGCAGTCTCGCCGTGCGCGTGGTCGGGAGGATGATGAGGGGCATCGCGGGGGATGGAAGCGGATCCGGCGTCGGCGTTGTCATGGGCGGCGGCCGCCGCAAGTACAGCGTCTCCGAGAGCAGCTTCGTTGAATTGCCCGACACGATGATTGCTGCAATGAAGGCCGCTTTAAACCCCAGCGGAGTCAACGTGGTCGCGAGGGGGGTCGTCTGCCAGACAATGAACAAAGCGTCGTGGGTGGATCACGTCTGGAGCAAGTTAAAAGAAAACACGCAGTTGGATTTCGCCAAGCTTTTGTTGGCCCTCCGGGTCAAGGGAGAGAGCACCGGTGGGGCTGGTGGTGTTGGGGGAGTCTTTGACGGCCTAATGCTTGGCCCATCCCTCATCAACCTCCTCGATTCTGTCGACCTTTCCAAAAACAACGCCGAAGAGAGATCCGACGAGCTCCTTTCGCTCACTTTCTTGTGCGAGTACATTGCGAGCACGAACGGGAAGGCCGGGATCGTCGGCCAGCCCGCCAACGGCAGGTGAGAAGCTGCGAGGAGCGAAGCGACGAGCCTGGGAATGGGAGGATTATGAGAGTAATGATCAGGAGGAGCGACGTAGCTTGGAGACAGGCTTTCTATGAACTTGTTGCTTTGCTCCTCGTAAACTAGAGAACGCGTTGTGTTGAACTCGTCGATTCGCTCCTCGCTGGAAATACGATAATTACGGTCGTAATTTGTCTACGCTGGTAGCTTTAGGCTAAACGCGCAAGCCTCTTTCTTCGCTACGCAATTCTAACTCGTCAACACCAATCTTCGTACGACTCGCTACGCTCGTCGCAGGCACGTCTTCAAGCTGCTTATGAATAAGCTGGCCATCTTGGCGAAGTGCTCTGGCGACGACGACGATTACGCCAAGAACAGCGTGCTGTCTTGTTTGGCCGAGATCACGAGCGGCGTGCAGGTGAGACGCGGAAGCTGGGAATATGCGATTATTTCGCGAGTTATTTTATTCGACTGCGCTAGTAGCTCCAGTCTAGACATTCACGCCACTATCACCGCCACACAATTCTAACTCGTTTACTCCAATCTTCATAACGCTCGCTGCTCGCTTCGGGCAGCTGTTGAGTGGGGTCAATGGCAAGGAACAGGTGAGAAGCTGCGAGGAGCGGTGCGACGAGCTACGAACACGATATTCGCGCAAGGAATCCGGCTGCGCTAGTAACTAGACTAAGTGCTCGATCCGCTTCCTTCGTTACGCAATTCTAACTCGTTTTCACCACTCCTCATATGACTCACTACGCTCGTCGCAGAACGGGAACGGTTCTGCCAAGAAGAAGAGGCGCCGCAGCAGCAGCGGCGGGGGAGACAAGGCACAAAACGCCATCACTCCGAGCAAGGAGGAGGAGAAACATTTCTTGAGCTACTCGGAGCTGCTCGTGGGGTTGTTGGGAGGCGCCAAGCAAATCAAGGCCGTCGAGGGGAGCGCCGTCGTTAAACATATTTTAGCTATATTGACGGAGATCACTGAAAAGTGCCCGTCCATCGCCAGGTCGTTGTTGCCTGCGCTTCAGCTGGTCACGGAGAGGGGGGAGAGGGTCGACGACGTCAAGAGGTGAGTAGTACTTAGAATTTTTCGCGACCTCTTTTAAAATTTTAACTTCATGTAGATACTAACCCTTTTCGCTTCCCCCCCACTCATAGCTTCCAAGTCAGCAACGACTGCCTCGCCGCCATCGTGCCGTCGTTCTGCAGGGGCGGTCGTCGCGCTGGCATGAGGTTCTGTGACCTCGTCGAAGTCTTCGTCGGGAGGTGAGGCACCACGAGGAGCGAAGCGACGAGCTGGGAATACGGCAAATTACGGTCGTAATGAGTCTCCATGAGGAGCGAAGCGAAGAGTAAAGGATTGTCTATGAACTTCTTGCTTCGCTCCTCGTAAACTAGAGAACGCGTTGTCTATGAACTCGTCGCTCGCTCCTCGCCGGGAATACGGCAATTTGCAGTCTTAATTTATCCGAGCTATTCGTTCCAGTCTAAAGATAAAGTTAATCGCCTCTAACGTATCCACACAATTCTAAACTGTCAACTTCAATCTTCATGCGACTCGCTACGCTCGTCGCAGCTTCAACAGCATCAGCCCTCACAGGCGCAAGAACTTCTTCTCCACGTTTTTGAACGTCGTCGTGAGGGTCAAGAAGAACGGCACCGGGGTCGCCTCCGTGGTTGCCGCCCTTCTGGCCGGCGTGGGGGAGCAGACGACTGGAGAGGAGGCCAGCGAAGAGATGCGTTCCTTCTGTTTGTCCTTGATCATGAACGTGCCCACGAGCGAGCAGGTACGTAGTTGGGTATTTTTGGGTCTATATCTATTTCCGCACTCGCCCGAATCTCGAATCTCTCTTCTCAAAAAAACGCCGCAATGACGATATATATACTTAATCTTTACAAAGCTGGGACTAGACATCCCGTTAAAAAAGATGCTGAAACTCTGTTTTTGACGGAGCGACGTTTTTATATTTTGAGATACACGAGATCCACGAGATACAATCGAAAAAACCTGCTGCCGTACCTGATGAACTTGCGAGCAACTACACAAGTTACAAAAAACGAACCAGCAAAATTAAATGGACCGCCACCCATTAGTGTACCGGATTGTTTCGTTCCGAATACATTAAGAAGGCGTTTCGAAATTCTAACAACCATTTTTCAACCCAGATTCATTGCTTGCTGAACTTGCTCAACCACTCGAACGAGCTGTTGGGCGATTTGGTCGACGCGGAGGTGGAGAGCTTCGAGAGCAATATGCCCAGCGACAAGTTTTTCGACATCGGGTGTGACGATTTGGCCAAGGTGGGGCACTACACCAGCGAGGAGCGAAGCGATGAGAATGTGACGCTCGAGCGACGAGACGAACTCGTCGCATGTCGCTCCGAGATTACGAAGGCGTCATAATTACAACGATGAGGCTCTTCGAAAACGCCGTTCATATTGAAACGACGAGATTATGATAACGACGAGAACTCGTCGGCTCTTCGAAATCGCCGTTCATACTGAAATCCTCGTTCAATTCGTCGCTTTGCTCCTCGGATATGTCACTTTTGCTCCTAGCATTAAGAATATTCTAAACTAACTCTCCCCCCTCCCTTCCTCCGCTCCTCCGCTCCTCCGCTCGCAGTTTGCCAAGACCACTCGCGCCAGGAAACTGCTCGTGGTGAACATTCTTATTGTTTTGAAAACGTTATTAAGCCACCCGAACTTCCCGCTCATCATCAAGAACACCAAGAAAGCCCAAGTTTACTTGATCCAGATCTGGCAGCGGCTTTTGCGGTTGAGGGGAGAGATTGTTGTTGAGGACGAAGATGAGGATGAGGATGATTTCTTCGTTGCGACGCACAACTCGATCATGGAGGGCATGCTTCTGTTACAGGGCCTCGTCTCTATGGAGCACTTCCTGACCATCACTCAGGTGTTGGTGGAGGATGCTGGAGAGGGCGACGAAAAATTGGTGAAGAGGAGCCTGACGTTGTTGGGGGAGAGGGTCCAGAAGGTCAAGAAGGGCGAGCCCGAGCACCTCCTTGTGTTGGAGTTCGTGAGGGACGATTTGATAAAGTTAGTAGGTGGAGGAGGAGGTGAGCAACTGCTCGGAGCGAAGCGACGAGCTGGCAATGCGTTATTTCTGTTTGTCATTTAGCTGCGCTAGTAGCAGCAGTCCATGTATCGACGCCACTCACCGCTGTGTAATTCTAACTCGTCAACATCAATTTTCACGCGACTCGCTACGCTCGTCGCAGGAGTGGCGATGACTGCCCTGGCTGTGGTCGTGGGGAGTTTGGAGAGCGTCGAAGAATTCGACGAGGTGCTGAAGTTAGGTTTGAAGGAAGTTGTGAAGGTTCTAAACAGTGGGGCATCGACCGGAGGAATGAACCTGGCGGTGGAGACGCTGCTGGAAAAGATGGGCGTGAAGGCGCTTCCGATGCTTGCCGATTTGATGGCCGGGGCCGGCGTGGGTAAACATGTAAAGAGCGCTGGGGGGCTGGGGGTTGTGCGCTCCGTTGTTCGGCATATGGGCTCGTTCTTGAGCCAATACTTGCCGAGTATCATGGAGGAGGGGTGGGTGGATTATGGGGAGGGGTTGGCCGATGTGCTGGTCGAGAAGGTCAGCTTGAGGGTTTGGTGCGGAGTTTTGGAGAAGGGCAAGGGCGGAGTGGGTGGTTCGGCGGCGGAGGCTAGTGTTAGGTTGGGTATTTTGGAGAAGATGGTCGGAAAGGCAAACAAAAAAGAAGTCAGCGGCGTGTTCGGTCCTTTGGTGGATGTTTTAGAGAAGGGCTGGGGGGTTTGTTTGGAGGAAAAGGAGGAAGGAGAGGAATTGAGAGAAGTCTGCAACGATTTGTTATTGAGTGTGGTGATGAAACAGAGCGAGAAGAGCTTGAGGATGCTGGTCAAGAGATTGGGGGGGGTTGTTGCGGGGGGCGAGGGGGGGCTGGTATATTGGAGTGCTTGCGCGAGACTTGCGAGTGTTTTGAAGAGCATCTTTTTGTCTTGCTTTGGAGTGGAGGCGGCTGTGGAGGTCTTGGAAAAGTTCAAGATGGGAGGAGTGGGGAAGAAGAGGAAGAGAGAAGGGGACGGTGTGGTGGTGGGTTTGGTTTTGGAAACCATCGACTCGGTGTTGAAGGCCGACGCCCACCAGGGAGGGGGCTGGTGCCAGGCCGAGGATGGAAGGAGGTTTAATTTGTTGCTGAAGGAGTTGGGGAGGTTGCTGTTGGAGGGCGGAGAGGACGTTGGAGAGAGCGCTAGTAGGGCTATTGTTAGTTTGGCTGCGGCAGGGGGAGGAGAGATCATGTGGAAGCCGTTGAATCACGCCGTGCTGGAGTGCGCTAGTAATGAGGTTCAGAAGAGCGTGAGGTTGAGAGGGGTGGGATGCTTGAAGGCCATTTTAGAGGTCGTGGGAGAGGAGTACATGGGTTTGTTGCCAGAGTGCCTGCCCGTGCTGAGTGAGCTCTTGGAGGATGAGAATGGGGATGTAGTGAGATTAGCGAAGGAGACGTTGAAGGTGGCCGAGGACTTGAGTGGGGAGGATTTGGGGGAGTATTTGTAAATTATAGCATTAATAGGGTTGGAATTTGGAGAATAAATTGTTGGGGTTTGTTTATTTTAATTTAATCGTCGCTGAACATGTCGTACAGGGTATTGAGGAGGCCACCGCCGCTTTCTTCTGATGCACCACTGCCACTGTCAGCACCAGTATCAAAGCTGGTTGTGTCGTTGTCGCCGAAGTCTAGGTCCTCGTCAGCGGTGATGGAGTCTGCGTCGTCAAGGGAGGAAGAAGGGGGGAGGTCTGAATTTAGTTCTGAGTTTATTCCTGAGCCGTCAATTGGTGGGGGTACGCCACCAGCGTCGGCACCAACGCCGTCGACGGGTGCAGCAGCGGCAGATTCATCTCCACCTCCGCCTCCGCCCATCGGCATAAAAAGTGGCATGCCCATTCCAGCGCCTCCAGCTGCTCCGCCTAGTCTCCGGCCAATCTCAGACACAAACTTGCCCGATTCCAATCCTTGCACCCATACGAATCCTGGGGTGTCTGTGTCGTTCTTTATCTTGGTCACGAACAAACCCTGCCCGAAGATCGCGTTTTTCACTCCTTTTAGCATTTCAACCTCAAAATCAAGTACGGAGGAAGTATAAGCGACGAGAGCGCCCGTGGCGATCCTCAAGTTTTCCCCTGGTTGAAGCTCCAACCGCATGATGGAACCGGTGCCCTTGATGAAGACTCCAGCGTGCGGAGAGGTACTCTCGAGCTTCTGCATAATGAATCCTTCTCCGCCAAAAATGCCCGCCGTGATCCCCTTTACGACTGTGGGGGTGAGCTGGACGTCCACGCCCATCGCTACCATACTTCCTTTACTGCATGTCAATTCTCCGTCGTAATCTTTCAGTTTCAGTTGCTCGATCTTGGAAGGAAAGTCAGGACCGAGACAGACCTGGCCCGTCGTGTTTTCCTCGCCTGTGTACTTGAAATCAGTTACGAACGCATTTGATCCAGAGACGTAGCGCTTGAACGCTTCCGAAGCGCCACCGCCGCTTGAGGTCTCCATCTCGACGTTGTTCGTGGAGTACAGGAGGGAGGCAGATTCAGTTCGCAGGATCTGATTCGGCCGGAGCGTGGCGAGCAAGCACTGGATGTCGTTGCCCACGATCTCACACTGCACTTCGAAGTCTATGGCTAAAGTAGGTGGGAGCGATGGGTCCACAGGCGACGTAATGGTGGGAAGCGAGGCCACAGGGGCGCAGGCCCAGTCCTCAGTGTTGATGTACCGACGCTGTGAAGCGCGTGAGATAAGATTGCCCGTGCGCACAGAGGAACGAATCATCGGTGAAGTCGAAAGAAGTGCTTTAAAACGAGCGGAGGCCAAAAATGTGGTGCTTATGGCTAGAGGAAAATGTGTCCTGAACGAAATCTAGAGGCTTGCGTGCTCTCGAACGTCAGAAAGCAACTCTTTCAGATTTGTGAAATCTTTGAGCCTCTTTTTACGATTTTAGTATGCATAGCTCTCTCATTTGCTTCAAATAGTTAGACTTGGTTATATTTGGCATTTTGAGAATCCTAAGTGACAGAATATGTCACTTACAGACTGTTAAAAACTCAGAAACACCAATTTTTTGTTTTAGATTTTCGCCTCCCTGTGGTTATTTTGGTCAGTCTTGGGCATATTCGTCTATTAAAGGCCACCCGAGATATCAAATACGCCATTTATAGAACAAATAAAGGCCAGAAAGATTCACATCTAAACCAAAAAACCATGATAGAAGGCTTTATTGAAAAAATTACTATTGGAATCGGGTACTCAGGGATCTCGAAAGGCCTATGAAGACAAAAACTGAACCTGAAAATGACCAGAATCCGATTTCTTCTACATGGATTTGACTAAAATGGATTTTCGAAAAAATTTCGCGTTCTCGAATTGATCGTAGCCCGTACGAATATCCTAGGCAACAAGCTAGATCATTTAAACAAGTTCTGAGTTTCTACTGACTTCTAGCGGCGAAGAAAAGGAGTTATTTAGTTTACGAACTTGGCCCTTCCCGCGTTCTGCATTAGCAAGCTCTCATTCGGCACTCTGTGACGATTCTCTAATCCTATATCCGTGGCTACAGTTACACTCGCTTGATAATTCAACACGTTGATTGTACTGAACGGGCCCCGGCCGGTCAGAGTAGAACGCGCGCTAGAACGCAATGAGTCGTCTGTGTAAGCTCACGGACTCGCTAGTTCACGCAATTAAGTCCCAGCACCCTCCCTCCTCTCGACCAGTCCAGCATATTACTGCGTTTTCGGGAGGAGTAGACTCATCCCTAACCCTCGCCCTCGTCAACTCCGCCTTCCCTGACTCCTCCCTCGCGGTGATTGGCCGCTCTCCCTCCCTCCCCGAGTCGCAGCTGGACCTCGCCCGCAGCATCGCTTCGCACATCAACGCGCCCCTGAAGGAGGTGTTCACCGATGAGGGAACGGTGCCCGCCTACATTGAGAACAAAGGCCAGGCTTGCTTCCATTGCAAAACCGCCCTCTACACCACCCTCCAATCTGTCATCGATTACTCCTCCACCTTCAACGATGTCACACTGTACAACGGCACGAACAAGGACGACAAGTCGGACCCGACGCGCGTCGGTCTGCTGGCCGCTGCGAATTTTAACGTCATGTCTCCGCTGTCGTCTCTCGCGAAATCGGAAGTGAGGGAGCTTGCGAAGCACCTGGGCCTGCCCAACCACAATTACGTAAGAAGCCGCGAGTAGCGAAGCGACGAGCTGGGAATACGGCAAATTACGCAAGTAACGATACGTGAAGCAATTTATACTAGCGAGGAGCGAAGCGACGAGGATTTGCACTTGACTTCGTTCAACTTGTCGCTTTACTCCAAGGGCTCCTCGCATTTGCACTTGATTTCATTCAACTCGTCGCTTCGCTCCTCGCTGGGAATGCGCTAATCGGCTCGCCGCTCGTAACGATACTAGAAGCAATTTGTATTAACTTCTCGCTTCGCTTGCCTCAGGCGGCCTCTCCCTGCCTTAGATCTCGCCTGGCCTTCGGCGTGGAGGCGACCTCTGAGCACTTGAAGCGGGTGGAGAAGGCGGAGAACTTTGTGAGAGAAACCCTCAACTTGCCCCCCCAGTCAGACCTGCGCGTGCGGCTCTTAGCGGCCGGTAGGGGCATGATAGAAATAGAAAGTAATAGTATCGACGAATCGCGGTCCATCTTAGAAAGCTGCAACGCCCAAGCAATATTCAACGACTTAGGCTTCTCAACCTGGGACCTGCGCGCCTTCAAGAGCGGCGCCGAGGCTGTGGTAATATCCGATAATATAAAGATCACAAAATACAGTAACTAGAAACGATAATAGAAAAAACCCCAAGGGTTTCAACAATTTTGTTTAAAAATACATCTATACCTATTCCTATCTACCCCACAAATCCAAACATCCCCTTGAGCGCAACAACGACCGCCTTGTTCTGAAAGATATCCAACGGAAACTCTCCAGCCTTTTTCGCCAAGTCGCTCATCACCCTCAAACCCTTTTGTCTCTCCTGATCCTTCCAGCTGCCCCGTCTCTTCTCTCCACCATTTCCTCCGTTCCCCCGCCCAACCCCAACCACCGTGTTGATGCATTCTGGGTCGGACTCCTTCAAGAAGCTGAACAAAAAGTAGAAGAACTGGCACTTCTCCCCATCCTCCAGTTGTTTTCCCGCCTTCTCGACGCAAGCATTCCAAAAATCAAAGCTGGTCGGTCTCCTCTCCTTCACGTCCCCCCGCACGAACCGCATGGCATCTAATACTCTCCCCTCCTTCAGCAGCTCTCCGCTCAGAACGTTCCACGCAATTCCCTCCCCCCCCCTCTTCAACATATCAAGCCCATGCAACATCAACGCCTCTCCTCCCCCCCCCCTCTTCCCTCCTCCCCCCCCTTCCACTTCCTCCCAATAACCACCAACGCCTCACCAAGCTCCAAACAGTCCAAGCCAAAGACCGGCACCCCCCCCCTCTTCGACCGCAACAAACCAAGCGCAACCCCCGTCTTCCCCATCCTGCACAGCATCTCTACACTCAACGCCACGAGCGGCGGAACCACC
>BLQM01000227.1:26690-41028 GCA_012489335.1 Triparma laevis f. inornata
GGGGGGGAGAAGAGGGAGAGGACGGGGAGTGGAGGGTGGGGGGGATTTTTTGGGAGCAAGCAGAAGGAGAAGAAGGAGAGGGAAAGAAGGGTCAGCGACGCCTTGGAGGGGATTCCTTAATAAATTATTTATGTATATATTGTTTTAATTATGAAGATACAGGAGCGCTCTTCTTCTGACTCCCTGTCCTCTTCTTCTTCTGTTGTGTCGTTGTTTTTGTCTTCTCCCCCTTAGACTCCCCCTTCGGCTCCCCCTTGGGCTTCTTCCCGCCTCTCTTTTTCTTTGTTTTTGTCTGCTTCTGTTTACTTTTAGTAGCTTCCTGAAGCAGGATCTTTTGCTGTCTGATCTCCTCTCTCTCTCTCTCCTCCTGTTGCCTCCTCTGCCTGGCCTCCTCCTCGGCCAGCTGAATGGCCTCGAGCGAATCCCCCCTCTGTCGCCTCTCCACGAACCAGTGGCCGGTTCCTGCGGGGGAGGCCGCCTCCATCTCTCCCTCCCGAACGCGCGCCTCCTCCTCCAATATGTCCGAGAAGCCTCGCTGCCTGTGGTCTTTCACTTCAGGAACCGGTTTTAGCTTCCAAGGGCTCACGACCTTCTTCTCCAGCAGCGTGCCCAACGCCCCGACGTGTTTTATCTTCTGAGGCGTGATTTTGTTCTTCATGAAGTCGCTCAAGTTGATACCCGAGGGCGGGCTCCCCGAAACTGAGTTCGACGCGTCGCTGTTGGGTGATCTCGACATGTTCGAAATGTTGGACGTGTTGGAGTTTACGAAAACTTGGGGCGATATTTTGTAGCTCTTCTTTTTATTTTTCTGGCTCTCTTGCTGCTCCATGAGCTCCCGGAAGTTGAGCGGGGAGGGCGGAAGCGCCGGCATGTTGAAGAACGACGTTTGGGTAGGTGGGTTTTGGGGGGAGGGCGTCGGAGTTGGGGTGATGGTGGTGCAGGTGGTGGAGGAAGTGTTGGAGGAGGAGGGGGACCAGCCTTTCTTCGGGGTGATTTGTTGTTGAGAAGAGGGCTCCTTTTGGAGACGAATGAGAGTGTTCCGGTGCCGCTTGCCGCCCATATGAATCTGCAAGTTGGCCTCGTCCGGCGCCTCCACGCCGCAGGCTTCGCAGCGGTAGCGAGGCTTCGGCGAGCGAAGCGAGGGGAGGAGGGAGTTAGTATAAACTATAGAACGTACTTAATGTCTCGTCGCAACGCTCACCTTGGGCGGGGGTGTGTGTTCAGGTTTGTGCTCCTCCGCCTTCTCCTTCTCCTTCTCCTTCTCTTCGAACTTAGTCTGCTCGGCGGCCTTCTTGATGGCCATGTTTTGCTTGAGGACCTCCTTAGGCACTCCGAGGTGAACCATGCGGTCGGAAATTCTGTGCAGCAGCTTCTCGAGCGCTTGTGTGTTGTCGTCTAATCCCTGACCACTTTTTCTAGACTTCTTTTTCGCCTTCCGAAGCGCCTTGAAGGCTTTCTTATGGTTCTCAATTAAGCTGTTCTTATCGTCCCAGTTGATGCTGAAATCGTCCTCATCATCCTCATCCTCATCCTCGGGCTTTCGGATTGTTTCGTAGAACCCTTCATCCATGAAGGCCTCGCAGCTCTGGTCGTCTCCGGCGATGAAATCGAGCAGGAAGTCGAGCTCGCTTCGCCTCTTGCCTGCGATCAATCGCTCCAGGATGCCGTCGAGATTGGCTCCGAGGAACTCGCAGCAATAATCTATCAAGAAGGTCGAGTAGAACGAAGCCGCCTTTTCCAAGATGGTTATTATGTTGTGCGTGTCCACGTGGTGGGCGATGGCCAGTTCGCAGTGGCGTTGGAGGGACGTGGGGTTGAATGTGGGGGTGGAGGTTGTATCGGAGGCTTCGGTTTCTGTGTCTTCGTCCAGCTCCACAGTATCCACAGTGGTGTTGAGCAAGTCGGGGGTGGATTCCGACTCCTCGTTTTCCTCTTCTTCCTCGGTGCTCGGTCGCCCAAAGGCGCTGAGGCATACGGTGTGCTCCTGACCGACTGCGACTCCGACGCACCGGCGAACACCCTCGACCTTGACGGGCAGAGAGGCTGCGACGAGCGTAGCGACGAGCATTCACGAGTTAGAATTGCGCTTGCTCCTCAAGCGGCTTGAGCATGCAGTCTAAGGCTACCCGCGCAGCCGGATTGCTCGCTTACATATCGTGGTCGTGGCTCGTCGCTTCGCTCCTCACATATTCTTACCGTGCTTCCTTCCCTCGACTCCCAACCCTCCGTTTGTGTTGCTTGAGCCCCAGGTATACACCTGCCCGGTCCTGGTTATGATGGCCGTGTGGGTGCTGCTGGCAGAGACCGAAATTGCGGGGGGGAGGTTCGGAACCAGAATGGGCTTGGAGGGGGAGGAGGAGGTTGGGGCGAACGGGGTTTCGAGGTGACTGCCCCACACGTACACGGAACCGCTGGCCGTCACGCAGCACGTCTGGTGCTTTCCGCACGCGATGGCGATCGGCGAGACCGGCATTTTCGTGTCGTGTTTAGTTTCGGGGTCGAACTTGATCCTGCGCGGGTTGGGGTCGCCGTATCCGAAGCAGAAAACAGCAGGGTGCGCTGCGATTCCGCAGCCGGGGCTGCTTTTCCTCAAGATGACGCAGGTGCTGTGGGGTGGGATTGGGGGGGAGGGTTTTTTTTTGTGAGAAGCGGAATTAGGTAGGGTTGGGGAAAGAGAAAATTCGTTCGTACCTCTCCTCGCTCGCTTCAATCGCGTAAACGTTGGACAACGTCCCGTTACCGCTACTCGCCGTCAGCTTAGATACGATTTCGGGGGTGTGGTTCACGACGTTGCCGCCGGTGGGAATCGCCTGCCCGAGCTGCCCGTTCTCGTTGCTTCCCCAGCAATAGACGTTGCCTGAGGCATTCAAAGCAACGCTGTGCTTGGCGGAGCAAGCGACGTCTGCGACGAGCGTAGTGAGTCGCGTGAAGATTGACGTTGACGAGTTAGAATTGGGTGGTGGGGGTGGTGGCGTCGATACATAGACTGCTGCTACTAGCGCAGCTGAACGACGAACAGAAATAGCGCATTCCCAGCTCACCTACTATGAAGCTCTTGCGGATCGCTCCGTCTATTCGCCTTGGGCTTTCCTTGGTTGATATTGTTAGGGTTGCGCCAAGCTGTCCCCAGCGGTTGGAACCCCAGGCGTACACTTCGCCATCGGTCGTGGAGGCGAGGGTGTGAACGTCGGAGCAGGCAATGGAGGACACTTTCCGGTGCGCCAGAGAGCCGAGGACGGGCGTCGGCGTCATGCGAACGCGAGAGTCACCCACTCCGAGCCGGCCGGATTTGCCGTGGCCCCAGGTAAGTGTTACTCCCTCGGAGGTGAGGGCAATTACATGGTGGGCGCCGGCTGCGACGGAAACTGCGACGAGCGCAGCGAGTATCATGAAGATTGATGTTAACGAGTTAAAATTATGTTGCAGTGATAGTGGCGTCGCTATCTAGACTGGAGCTACTAGCGCAGCCGAATAACGAACGGAATCAACGCATTCGTAGCTCATCGCTTCGCTCCTCATGGTTCCTCACCTATGGAGGTGTTGGAGAGGGAGTGGATGCGCTTGGGCTTGTAGTTGTTGTTGGAGGAGGGGTAGCCCAGCGTGAAGTCCGACTTTCCGAATGTGTACACGTTTCCGTGGGTTGTGGAGGGGTGGAGGGGGAGGAAGGGGTGGAGGCGAGACGGCCGCCTGAATAAATCGGGTTGACCGACTCAATCTCGACCTCCCATTGACGGTGAGGCGGGTAATCGAGGATGTGCGGCGTGTACCTGCGAAGCGACGAGTTAGTTTAGAATTGTCGTATTAGCGTCACGTCACTTCGCTCCTCACGCGCTTCGCTCCTCGTCAACTCACCTGAGAGCCGCCAAATTTTCCACGTCTGTGAGCTCGCTCAAATGCGCATCTGTTAGGGACGAGCCCGCTTTCATTAATAAAGCAATGAGGGTGAGGTTCTGCGTTTCGCACGCTCCGAGCAAGAGGTGATCGAGCGAAGTTTGATCAAGGGCGTCAGGGGGCGTGGTAGAAAGGGCCGATCGGAGTTCCGCCTCGTTCTCATCCTTAACGAGGTGATATAGTGCCGTCGCCTGGGGGCTCATTATTTGAAGTAAATTCGGCATCGAATTTGGTCGATTCTTGCGCGAACAAAGTCGGTCGAGAATCGCGAACAAAGTCGGTCGAGAATCGGTCGAGAAACTTTGATGTGGGTGTCGGGAAGTCCGGGGGGATGGATCAGCTGACGATTTAGTGTGATTTAAGGTAAATGCTGAAACAGGATCCGCGGATTCGTCAAATTAAGTTCAGTCAATTGGATCTTCCCTCCGAAATATTTTGAGAGAGAATATCACATGCTGAACCCTCTTGTCATGTTTCCAGCCTGCCTTACCCCATTTCGCAAGCCATGAAGCTCCTTCTTGCGGCGCTTACGATCACTGGGGCCAGCGGGTCTGACACCTTTCGCGATACCCTTACAACCCTGGGCGATAAAACGACGACGAAGTACGTCGGCGCTGCAGTTAACGAGGGTTGGTTCTCCGATGCTAGCTACTCCGGAACCGCCTCTGATTACTACAATTTGGTGACTGCGGAGAACTCCTGCAAGTTCAGCGCGATCCAGCACAGTGAGTTCTCGCCAAACTACACCGCCCCCTATACCCCCCTCACCCATCTGCTGACCCAACCCCCCCCACAGCCCAAGGCAGCTTCGACTTCTCATCGTGTGATCAGGTGCAGAAGTTTGCAGAGGACAACTCCATGGCCTTCCGCGGGCACAACACATGCTGGGGCGTTAACAACCCTTCCTGGTTGGACAACGGAAACTTCACCTCCCCCGAGCTCGTTGACATTCTCGAGAACCACGTCACGACTGTCCTCAAGTATTACAAGGGCAAGGCTGTGGCGTGGGACGTCGTCAACGAGGCGATCTCCGACGCGGCTCCCTACGACCTGAAGTTGAACACCTGGAATAACATCACCGCTGACGAGGTAAGAAGCTGCGAGGAGCTAAGCGACGAGTAAAGTAGAGAACGCGTTGTCTATGAACTCGTCGCTCAGCTCCTCGCTACGAACACAATATTTGCGCTCGCAATCCACCCACCCTACTAGCCTTAGACTAAATGCACAAGCCACTTTCGTCGTTACGCAAATCTAACTCGTTTACGCCAATCTTTTATGCGACTCGCTTCGCTCGTCGCAGGTTAACACTAACTACGTCGACGTTGCGTTCCGTGCCGCTCGTCAGGCTGACCCTGACGCGAAGCTCTTTTACAATGACTACAATGTCGCCTCTTCGCAGGGCTGGAGCCAAGGCAAGAGCGACGCCATGTACAACATGGTGAAGAGCATGCTCGACAGGGGCGTCCCGATCGACGGTGTTGGATTGCAGATGCACGTTGGGACGGGGTACGACCTAGTCGACGGGGTCAAGGCGAACATGGAGAGATACGGAGGTGAGGCGCTAACGTCGATGCTACTTCCATTGTTTCTTAATTCTAACTCCTCAATGCTCCTCGCTACGCTCGTCGCTCGTCGCAGATCTCGGCCTCGAGGTCCACATCACTGAGCTCGACCTGGTGTGCTCTCAGAAGAACGGTTACGATTGCGTCTGGAGCGACGACATGGAGAAGCAGCAGGGCGAGCTGTACGCCACCCTGCTCCAGGCCTGCCTCGATACCGAGGCCTGCACCAATTTTGAGACCTGGGGCTTCACCGACGCACACTCTTGGCTCGAGGACGGTACCCACCCCCTCCCCTTTGACGAAAATTACGACCAGAAGAAGGCTGTCGGGAGCATGCTTGACACTCTGGCTGGCTATTAAAAATAACAAGCTACAAAAATAAACAAGAAACAAAAAATAGAAACAACTTTGTTGAAAAATGAATGATGGAGGATTTTTACGTAACGACGCAACCCTTGTCTGATTGTTTTTCTTCTTTTCCCTTCCCCCTCAACTTATCAATGTCGTCCTGTAACCCCTGCACAACTCTCTTCCACAAAGACACCTCCTCGTTCTCGTCCTCTCCCTCACCCCCACCCCCATCCCCATTCCCATCCCCATCCTTCTTCTTCAGCGCCTCAATGTCGGCCTTCAGCCCCTGCACGATCATCATAAAATCCGTCCTCGGCTTAACCACGCATTTCTTACCACCAATTTCCAGCTCCTTCAGCGCTTCCAACTCGTCCTGGGGTCTCTTCACGTCCTGCTCGAACTCGCTAACCCAGCTCCCAATAAACATCCTCGTCGAGTACTCTATCCCATTATCGTCAACCGTAACCGGAACGCTAATAACATTATCTCCAATGTTATTCGTATCAAGCTTCCACCAAGTCCCCTTCACCTCCCCTCCTTCACGTCTCGCCCCATACCCTGTTGTAAAATCAGTCACGACCTTCCTACCTTCATGATCCAACATTTGAAACGTGGTCAACCTGCGACGAGCGTAGCGAGTCGCATGAAGATTGGTATTGCGTAATAGCCAAGTTAGAATTGTGTGGCGCTGATAGTGGCGTTGGCGTTTACACTAAAGCCTAATATAGCACAGCTGAATTTTGAGCGCAACTGTCGTATTACCGGCGAGGACGAGGAGCGAAGCGACGAGTTCATAGACAACGCGTTCTCTAATTTACTCGTCGCTTCGCTCCTCGCAGTAACTCGTCAGAATTACGTAGCGGCGATAGGAACGTTGGCGTTTAAACTGAAGCTAATAGCACAGCTGAATTTTGAGCGCAACTCTCGTATTTCCAGCTCGTCGCTTCGCTCCTCGCAATCCTTACCACCCACAAAGGTACCTCGGCCCCGAACCTCCTCCGCTAATATGGCATATCGTGTCCCAGAACTCCAAGTTTGGTTCGCCCTTGCGGGTGGATACGAAGTTGTCGAGGACGAGGGAGAGTTTCTCGTGCCAGAGGGTCATGAGACCGTCGTCGAGGTCGAACTCAAGGAAGCGGTCAACTTTAGCTCGGAGCTTTTTCCAGTCTTCTACGGTTCCTTTTAGGGTTACTGGAGGAGCCAGAGCGAGGAGCGAAGCGACGAATTAGTTTAGAATGTTCTTAATGCGAGGAGCGGCGAGCGAAGCGAGCTGAGGAGCGAAGCAACGAGTTCATTTGGACTCGCTCCTCGCGTATTTATGATGCCTTCGTAATCTCGTCACTCCGTTCCCCGCTAGTTTAGAATGTCCTTAATGCTCGTCGCTTCGCTCCTCGCACTCGCATAAATATTGTGTTCATACACAAATCCTATCAATGATCAGTGCGCGGACGGCCACACCGGACCAGTCTGCAACGTCTGCCTCCCAGGATACGCAAAGAACTTCTTAGGCAATGGTGAAACCTGTGAATGACCTCACACCAGTCTCACCCGTTGGAATACCACACATCAAACTCATACTATACGTAAAGTATTTCTGCATGATAGACATAAGCGACGCCGCAGCGCACACCTCATCCCTCCTCGTCGTCGTAGTAAATCCAGGATCAGCCCACTCTCGAATACTAGGATCCTTAATATTCTTCTCGATCTCCTTCGCCATCGCGAGAGTCAAGTACTCGTAAGGAGCGTTAAATAAATTACCGTTTGCTTTAACGGTAAGATTTTTTCGACCGGAAAAATCTACTATCTTGGAGCGTAAAGTTTCTGCTCTGTCACCTCCGTTAATGTAAGCGCCAAACTGTTGTAAGCAAGTTAGCCATACAACGTCAGGGGTTAAAACTAAATCGTAGTGAAGGTTATAAGCTTCAAGTACAGCTCCAATCATTCCAGTACGAGTAGGAGATCCGTTCAGGTTGGGATCTGATGACCCGATGTTGGCTGAACTTGTTACTATTTGGTTCATAATCCTTTCATCACGTTCAGGAAAAAGGGTTACCATTGATTCACTATAGACGCGTGAATGCCGTAGTATGTCGTGGATGATTGATTGGAGGTCGGAACTGACGTTGTCAGGATTTCTGAGAGGGGAACGGGTTAGCAAGAATGGGAAAGATTCAAAGAAGTATTTTAGCGAACACTTACGCGGGTACCACGCGCGTATTGGACGTGGCTACAAACTGAATTTCGTCAGAGTCATTTTTAATGATCTTAGAGAGAGAGAGAGAGATAAAGCGCTCATGTTTTTATTGCAATTGGGGAGGTGTCTTGCTGAAAATTTTATCTGGAAGCGCTCCTGGAAATGGACCCTCACTGATCTATACAAAGAACTAGAATTTCGAATCTGCCGTCTAGTCGTTGTGACTTGTTTATACTCAGTCCCGCCTCAGAGCAAATTTAATTCCACTCCCCTACACTACAAACCCTACCCCCAGCCCTAAAACACTCCTGCGGTGCGCCCTCTCTCTAAACCCTCTCTTAACCCTCTCTTAACCGTGATCTCCTCTCCCCTTTCCCCGCGCTCCTCCAAAAAACCTCAAGGACCAGCTTACGACATGTCGTTCGGTTTTGAGAATGGGGATAGCGTGGAGTTGGTGGGTGCGGGGAGGCCGAGTTTCGTGGAGGACGATGAAGAGGAGGAGGTAGGATAGGGGTACCCATAGGGAGGAATAAAGAGAGAAGCTCGCTGGTATTAGCGAATACTAACCCTGCACCATTGTCACCCCCCCTCCCCCCCCCTCCACCAGATGGCTCGGATACAAGATCTGTCCCCCATGAAACTCCTCTGGTCAGGCCAACTAACGAAACGCGGTCACCAAATCAAATCCTGGAAGAACCGTTACGTCGAAATCCGCGGTGGCCTCTTCATATACTGGAGGAACGAACTGGAGAGCAGCATGGGTACGAGTCCGAAAGGCGTGGCAGTTATATTGAACGTAAATAGAGAACCTACTTTAGGTCCAGAAGGCAAGACCTGCGAGGACGAAGCCCAGCGAGGAGCGAAGCGACGAGCTAGAAGACAGAATTATGTAACTTGTCGCTTCGCTCCTCATGGTTTCCGCCGCTTTCGTCGCTTCTCGTTTCTAACACGTCACCACCTTGCTCGTTCATGCTCTTCGCTACGCTCCCGTTCTTAGGTTTAGTCTTAGAAACTCGTTGGACAAACGGTTACAAAAAGTTCTACGTAAAAACCGACTCCAGATCACAATTCATCGATGCATGGAACGGCATGGAAACAGCAGGAAAATACTCGAGCAATTTAATCGCGCACTTCGACTGTGGGCCGAGTTCTCAGAGAGAGTATACGGCTATAGGGTATATGTGCGCGGTGAGAAAATTTGAGGAGCGATAATAAGCGACGAGATGGGAATACGACTATTTAAGGGAGTAACAATGCGAAGCGACGTAGCTTTAGTCTAAATGCTAAAGTCGCTTGAGTCTCCATGAGGAGCGGAGCGACGAGTAACGTAAATAACGCGTTGTCTGTGAATTCGGCGCGTAGAGAACGCATTGTCTATGAACTCGTCGCTCAGCTCCTCGCTGCGAATACAAAAATTTAAGGGAGTAACGATACTTGAAGCAAGTTATACTAACTGGTCGCTTCGCTCCTCGCCTCGGACTTCGTCCCCGACTCGCTTCGCTCGCCGCTCCCCCCTCCCCCCGTCGCAGGAATCGTGTTTGTTCGACGATGCTATTAGAGCGGTTAATCCTAGGAGGAACAATTTAACGCAGAGGGAGAGTGCCATTATGGGGGGGTGTTTGTACGCGAAGTGGAGGATGGGGTCGGCGAAGGATATTGAAGATGTGGGTCTACTGAATGAAAGTCTGAAACATTACGAAACTGCAATGGGAGGGAAGCAGGTCACGGAAAATATTATGAGGAAACTTGAGGATATGAGCAAGGCGAAATCAACGAAAGCGCTGCCGGGGAAGAGGACCACGAGTTACGAACATCCTACGGATCTGAACTCTTCGCCGGTCAAGATTTTCCAGGAGACCGTCTTCAACATTGCAACGCTGCATTATCTTTTAGGAACGACTTCGGGGTCGGAACTCATCGCAATCTCCGAGTTCAACTTTCTTTTGGAAAGGGCCCGCCACGATTTTGACAAAGCCGACATCCTCGTCAATTTGGCATTGTGCTATCAGTCCAGCGGAAACATGGAGAAGGCGAAGGAGGACGCGAACAAGGCGCTTAATTTAGTGCCGAATCATCAGCAGGCGGTTTTGGCCGTTGCTAACTTGGCTGCTGGGGAGGGGAACTACGTTGAGGCGGTTGAGATGTACAAGAGGGCACTGGAGAGTGATCCGAACGAACCTTCGATATTGGTCTCGCTGGCCTCGTCGTTGTTGATGCAAAGCGACGCCTCTGCGGACGAGTCCGCGGTGGAGCACCTGAAGTACGCCGTCGATTTAGACAGCGACGTACAAGGAGACGCGTGGGAGGCTTTGATCAAGTGCTACAACGCTCTGGGCAAGTTCAAGGAGGCGAATGCAATGAAATTGCAGCAGGGAGGAAGCGAAGTCAATAGCCTGAAGAAACGCGGATTGGCCTTCTTCACGAGCTTATAGTTAATTCGCGGTTTTGTAAATTCAAATAGGCTCTGGTCTACCAGTTGTTTTTAAAAATTTAATATTAAATTAATTGAAAACGTTTGCGCGGAGGGGGGCAAGGGGATGTGCATTTGGAGGCGTTGAAACAAATAGCGGAAGAGATTTGATCATGAAAAATGAAGCGTCTTATTGGGTTTATTTGTTGTGTACTGGCGCGGTTGTGTTGGGGTTGAGGAAGTGTTTAATGTGTGCAGGGTCCGCTGGCGCCAGACGAGGCTCCGCGACTCCTTAGCCCTGAAGGCGCAGCCGTCCAACTTGCAGCAGTGCCAGTTAACCACGTCGACGTCGTGGATTCAGATGGTTAGACATGTGCTGCTTCACCATCCAGGCTCGCTTCGCCTGGAAGTCGCAATTGTCCAAAGTGCAGTAGAACAGGCTCACGTTGATGCCGTGCTTCTCCGCCTTGTGCCTCTTCAAGGCCCCCGCCACCTTGGCCTGATACGTGCAGTCAGAAATAGAATATTTGAAGAAAACCATGTTGGTACTGTGCTTGGTCGACTTTTGGCCCTTCAAGTTCGACGCCTGCTTCGCCCGGTAGGTGCACCCGGGATGGTCACAGGTGTACCAGCGCACGTCCACGCCGTGCTTTGCTGCTTTGTGGGATCTCATGTGGTTGGGGTTGCCGATCTTGTAGTCGCAGCTGTCGATGCCGCACGTCCGAATTATACCTCCCCACTTGTTTCGCACGACGCCCTTGACGTTGAATGACTTGAACGCACAGTTGCGCAGCTTCGCAGGTTTACTCGCAGCTGGAATATCAACCACCTCCTCCTCGATCCCCTTTTCCTCCCCTCCTTCACTGCCGTCGTCGTCCCGTACTACTAACGGATTGCTCTTCCCTCTCAAACCTCTCCCCCCACTACCGCTTAATTTTAGACTTGTTCTAGAGATCGACTACATGGTGCACAACATCACCATAGAGCATCTTTTCACATTTAACGGTGGTCGTCATGGGTCAGAAACATCGGAGAAAGATTTCAGTGATAATCCAAAATTTGAGGGTAGGCCATTCGCATCAATTTTTGTGATCTACGAACGCGGAGCCATTCCCTCCAACCTCCGTTCGATTACTGTAGTGATCTATTTTCGGCTATCACACCCATTACTCTGCGGATACGTTAGGAAACGCGAAATATCCAATCTCGCCCAGTCGCCAGATTTTTTACCGCGGAACAGATATAGCATTTGATCGCTTGAATAGTTCTCAAGAGGAGAGGAAGGAGTTTGCAAGAGCGTCGGCTCGGAGCAATAAGCTCGTAACGCAGGTGATTTTCCTTCAAAATCTTCTTCGGGTCTGAGACTACGCCTGATACTGCGCCATCAATCTCGTCGTTGTTAACATCCCCGAGGGCGTTGAGAGCATCGGTTATGCTGCCTTCTGTAGCTGACGAAGTTTGACTACCGTGTCTTTCCCGACGACATTAGTATCAATTGACAATTTGGCCGTACGATGCGCTGATGGCGCTGAGGTTGGCGTCAAAGTCGAGGAAGCGCATGGCGGACGCGTTCATCGACAAGGGCGTGAAGAGCGGTGCGATGATTGTTCACGGTGGGAAAGATACAAGTAATGGTGATGCCGGGGCTCAAGCTCGACAGGAGAGACTTCAACTCGTAACGCGGGTGATCTTCCTTCTGAATATTACGAAGATGGGAGCGAATACCTGCGTTTTCGCCGTCAATCTCGTCGTTGTTGATATTCCCGAGGGTGTTGAGAGGATCAGTACCGGTGTCTTCTACGGCTGCCTTAGTTTGACTACCGTATCTTTCCCGACGACGTTAACATCAATCGGCGTGTCAGAATTCGAACGTTGCCCTCTGTCTCTTTCCGAAAATTTCGACCTCTCTCACACAAACCTTCAAGAAATAGGTAACCGCGCCTTCCGCAAACTGCACGAGCTTAATCTACATCATGCTTCCGACGACGTTAACATCAATTGGTCACGAGGCCTCCGCAGGTTGCACAGAACTTCTTTCGCTTAAGATCCCGTATAAACTCTCGCAATGTGCAATTATTAGTGAGTCATATCAGGATTTTTAAAGTGCATCTTCTCTCTCTTGAGCTGGTCGTTTCCGGCTGGTTTTGTTATGAGTTTCTTTTTTAAGATGTGTTTAAGGTGTTTTAGGGGGTATTGAGCGAACGGGCCGTTCAGTGAATTGGGCAGCGTTGTTGGGGGTGTTGCGTAGAGGGGCGTTTGAGTCCATAACATGTGAAGGAGAATCGGAAGGATTCGGATAGAAAAAGATGATGGCTTATGCCTTAACAGGAAAACTGCTCACATCAGGTTGGTTGGTGGTTAGTGTTGGCGTATGTTTGTGGACCGATAAAATGGTGGGGATTTAACGGGGATCATCAAAGAAAATCGTATTTTGAAATCTAAACATTCTCAATTTGCACTCCTCCCCCCACCTGACTCCCCCCAACCTCGTTCATCTCAACTTCCCCCTCCTCAACATCCTCATCTTCTTTGAGCAATCCCCTCTCTTCCTCCCCCCCTTGCCCCTCCTCCTTTTTCTCTTTCTCCCCCCCCTTTCCCCAAAAATTAACAACCATCGCTCCCACACAAACCCCAAGTCCGCACCCTTGAATCACGTTTATGTGGTGACCGTAAACGTATATAGAAGCCACTAGCGTAGTCACTTTCCTCGCTAATCCTATGATACTACAAGTCAAAGCCCCGAAGTACGAGATCGTCAAGAAAATAAAAACCTGACGAGGAGCGAAGCGACGAGTTAGTATAGAATATTCGTAATGCGAGGAGCGCAGCGACGAGTTGTATGGCGGCTTCGTAATCTTGTCGTTCCGCTCCTCGTTAGTTAGCTCTCGCTCCACATCCTCGTCGCTAGTATAAATCGCTTACCTGACCCGCCGCTCCCGAAATCCCTAACCCCAGTAAAACTACCCCAAGCTCGTTAACCATGTTCGTGAATTCATTCGTCTGATTAAAAATAATCAACCCAACCCCGCTCAAAATAGTCTTCCCAAGTTGAATATTAAACATTAAATCAAACGGTCCAACATGACTTTTCCTCATTAATTTATCTTCATAAGCTCCCGTCCCTCCATCGAAACACAGTGAAATGAATAAAAGTATTAAACCTGCGACGAGCGTAGGAGCGAAGCGACGACGAGTTAGAAACGAGCGGTGTCCTCAAGCAGCATCTCACGTTTCGACGTGTCGCTACTGGCTTCAAACTGAATTTCGAACATTACGATATCACGTTCGTCGCATCGTCGTTTCGTCGCTTCGCATGCTCGTGCTCGCGGCGTCGTACCTACGAATGAACCCGATGAACCTGCTTTAGAAGCTGAACTCCCTCCCCCCATAAACAAAGCAACCCCAGAAACAATAAAACCAACATTAATAAATTTCTTCAAAGGATATCTCTCCCCAAGTACAACCCCAAAAAGCATAACCGGAATAGGTTTACAACTCTTCGCTAATATCTGTATAGGATAAATAACATATCTAAGTGAACGCACTGAACAGAATGTTGATCCCATGGAAGTTAAACCTAATACAGCGAATTCATGTGGTGGTATACTCGTGTTAGGTTTTTCGTTCATGATATTTCTACACATGTAAGCGCAAGTCGTGTAAAGCGCACTCGTGACAAATAAGAAAGACAGTTCGTGGAGTTTTGTGCCGTTGCGGGAGGTGGCGTATTCAAGGAGGAGGCCGTAGATTAGGAAGGAGGTCATTATTCCGAGGAAGCAGAAGAGCATGTGCCAGGGGTGGGATTGGGGGGTTTTGGGGCCGGAGTTGTGGTCGTGGGGTGTGTGGGGAGAGGTGGGGGGGGTAGGGGAGAAGGGGGTGGTAGGTTGGGGGGAGGGTCGGAGGAGAGGAGGTCGAGGGGGGAGGAGG
>BLQM01000227.1:46175-79428 GCA_012489335.1 Triparma laevis f. inornata
CCCCAACCCCCCCCTCCCCTATTCCCCAATATTTCTTCGTTCCTCATAATATTTTGTTCACCATCACCCCCAAAAATTGTCCTATCACTACTACACTAACTACCTAACCTAACCCAACCTAACGCTTCCCGGCGATGGTGGACGACTTCTGCCTCAATGTCGACTTCAGCTTGGAGGGCGAGCTCCTGCTCCTAGCTCCTCCCTTGGCGACCCCAACATTGACCTTAGACGCTGTGACGCTGCGTCCCCTGGTTCCCCCCGCTCCCTTCTCCTCCTTCGCCTCCGCGTCCTCCTGATCCTCCAAACTCTTCTTAGGCTTGCCGAGCTCGCACTTGTTGACGGCGGCTCCAAACCTCAGCGTACACAGACTCTCCCCGCTGCTCTCCTCCGTAGGGCTCAAGTTGACCATCATCAGGGTCTTGCCGCTCCCGCTCAGGCTGGGCTGGAGCAAGTACGTGAGCTTCGAGTCGCGGAACGGAATGTGCGAGGCCTTGTTGCCGATGCTGGTGAAGACGGTGGTCAGCGCGCTCAGGCTCTTGTTGATGGCCATGGCTTCCTTGGCCTGTTTTCCGGTGGCTCCTGACCTCTCGAGCCTGTGACGAGCGTAGCGAGGAGCGGAGGAGCAAAGCGACGACGAGTTAGAATTGTGTAGCAACGAAAGTGCTTGAGCGTTTAAACTAAAGCTACGGAGCGACGACGAACGGAAGTATCGTTGTTACTCCCGCAATCCTCCCATTCCCAGCAGCGAAGCGACGAGTTCATAGACAATGCGATCTCTACTTTACTCGTCGCTTCGCTCCTCACAGTAACTCGTCAGAATTGTGTAGCAACGAAAGTGCTTGAGCGTTTAGACTAAAGCTACGTCGCTTCGCATTGTTACTCCCTTAAATTGTCGTATTTGCAGCTCGTCGCTTCGCTCCTCGCTATGTTTCACCTCTCGCTGCCAGCCAAATCGACGAGGTTCAATTTCCCCCTCAAGGTCTGCTTCAGCTTCGCGTTGTTCGCCGTCAGGTGCAGCGTGAAGACACTGTGGCTCCTGCTACTCTCGGCGTTCATGTCCGTGCAAGCAACGCTCCTGTGCTTGCTCGCATTCCTCATGACGGCCTCGATCTGATCAGAGTCGTTGGGGTCGAGCGGAGTCATGGTCAGTTCCGTGACGTATCTCCTTCCGTTGGCATCGACCTTGATGTCGTGCTGCGACAAGCAGAGTGAGTGAAGTAAGTCGTGTTAGTGGTGGGCTTATTGCGTTATTCACTCTTTCCCCCTTCTCGCACCTTCGCCTCGACGTTGTTGTCGTCCCTCAACAAATCACGAATGGTCTCGTTGTAGATCTCCAAGAAGGACACCTCCATGGTGTAGTCCCACCCGTCCCTCTCGAGCTCGAGCTTGTACGACCCGACCTGCTCGATGGCGCGGGGGATGATTCCCCTCATCTGGCCCACTCCGCTGCCCTGCATAGTGTGGGTCTTTCCGCTTCCGGTCTGGCCGTAACTGAATAGGCAGACGTTGTATCCGTCGAGGGCGGACTGGACGAACTCGGAGACTTCCAAGAAGACCTTCTCCTGGGATACGCTGGGAGCGAACACCTTGTCGAAAGAGAACTTGTGCTCGTTGCCCTGCGACAAGCGTAACGAGGAGCGAAGTGACGAGTTAGTTTAATGTGATTACTATAGCGAGGAGCGAGAGCGATATTTTTCCCTGCGGGCTTCGTCCTTGCAGCTCCTCACCTTCTCGTTGGCGACCTTGAGGGCGAACTCGGACCTCGGCACGACGCTGGGGAGGGCCTCGGCGGCGACGTTGTCGTCGGGGAGGAAGGGGCGGATGCGCGCGAAGACGCGGACGTTTCCGCGGAGCTCCTGGATCACGTTGAACATCTTGCGCCTCTCGGTTTTCATCTTGATGAGTTGGTCCTGCGACGAGCGGCGAGCCAAGGAGCGAAGCGACGAGTTAGTATAAAATGCTTCTAGTATCGTGCCAGCGAGGAGCGAAGCGACGAGTTGAACTAAATCAAGTGCAAATCCTCGTTGCTTCGCTCCTCGATGTCGTCGTTCGCTCCTCGATGTCTCACCTCGAGCTCGAGGACGTCCGCGGCGCTCTTCTCTCCGAAGGCGGCGCTGCGGAGCTCGGCGTTGCGGCACTTCTCCTTCAGGACCTCGACCTCGCCCTTCAACCTGGCGATCTCCTCGGCGCTAGCGCCGGCGTGCTGGAACTCCTGTGACTGCATCGCCTCCCTCAGGCTCTGCTTCTCGGACTCAAGCCCCCTGATCTGCTCCCCCCTCTCGTCGCACAGGGCGTTCTTCTCCTCGAGCTTCGCTTGCAGCTCCACGATCTTGGATTCGAGTTCCCTCTCCTTCTTCTCTCCCTCCTCCCTGATCTGCGCCTCCTTCGTGGTCATCTCGGTCGTCATGGCCATCATCTGCGCCGAGACGGCGATGCGTTCGTTCTGCGACGAACGCAGCGAGGAGCGAGTTAGTTTAATGTGATTACTATAGCGAGGAGCGAGAGCGATATACCAGCTCGTCACTTCGCTCTTCGCTGCGTCTTACCTTCTCCTCCTTCTCCTTCTCCTCCGCCCTAGCGCGAAGCTCCTTCTCGAGGGAGAGCTGGGCCTCTAATCCGCTCGAGTCGCTCTTGAAAGCGGTGAGCTCGGACTTGAGTTCGGTGAGGGTGGCGTTGGCCTCCTTCAAGGACTCCTGGGCGATGTTGAGGGACGACTCCAAGCTGGTCTTCTCAGCCGTCAAGGTAGCGATGGTGCTCGCGCTGGCCGCGACGACCTGCGAGCAACGGCGGAGGAGCAAAGCAACGACGAGTTAGAATTGGGTGGGGGTGAAGGCGGCTTGTGCGTAGACGAATTACGACCGTAATTAATTTCGCATTCCCAGCTCGTCGCTTCGCTCCTCCTACGATCACTCCTTCATACCTTCTCACTCTCCTCCAGCTTCATCTCCGCCTTGATAACGCGCTCCTTCTGCTCGTCCTCCCTCCTCTGTCCCGAGTTCTGGATTTCTCCGATGCTCATCATGAGTTGCGTGAAGTTCTGTGTTCGACGAGGAGCGAAGCGACGAGTTAGAACAAATGCGAGTGATTTAAGGTCTCGCTACCACCCCCCCCTCACCTTCTCCTTATCCTCAGCCTGAGTCTTGACAACGTCAAGATCCCTCAAAGCCGTATTCAACAAACCCTCCTTCAACAACAACTCCTTCTCAAGCTCTCCACTCCTCGACCTCAACTTCTCCAACTCCATCTTAACCCCCAAAATAGAATCAACCCCTCCCTCACCCCCGTCAACGAGGCGGCTGAGCTCCCCCTCGAACGCCTCAACCTTCTTCTTGAGCTCATCCCTCTCAACTGTCAAACCATCAATGTCTGACTTAACCTTCAACTTAACATTCTCCTCAGCTAATTTAACAGCTTTAGTCTTCTCAGTTTCGATGGAAGATAACTCCTGCCTCCAGCTGTCCGCTTGTTTCGTTGCTTCGAGCCTGCTGCCTTCAGCGGCGGCGAGCTTGCAGGCGACTTCGGTGTGGGCCTTTTCGGCGGCTGCGAGGGCGGATTTTAAAGGAGCAATCTCAACTTCGAAGGCTGCGACTTTTTCCTTGTACTGTTTGAGCTCACGTTCGGCGTCCTTGCTTGAGTCGCGAGCGCCGACGGCGACGATGCTCAAGGATTTCACTTCGGTTCTGAGCTTCTCGTTCTCCTTATCGGTGGCGATGACTCTTCCAGCGCAGCTGCGAGGAGTGGCGAGCGAAGCGAGCCGAGGAGCGAAGCGACGAGTTAGTTTATTACGATTACTAATGCTCCTCGCACTCGCTAGTTTTAGAATGTTCTTAATGCTTGTCGCTTCACTCCTCGCTCTCACCTCGCCCAGTTCTTCTTCGCTGCCAACTCCGCTTCAATCGCAAGAGCCTTAAACCTACTCCTCTGCTTCTGCATCGTACTCAATGTCTGCTTGAAAAGCTTAATATTCTTAGCACTCTCTTCAACCTTCTTCTTCAACTCCCACGATTTCAGGGAACCGCGCATGGAGATGAGCTTTTTGATTTCCTCGTCGGAGGTACCGGAGTCGGAGCCGAAGATCTGGTTGGCGTGGTTGCGGATTTCGGAGTGGAGGGGATCGAAACTGAGAACCTCGGAGGGGAACAGCTGCCCGGAAGCGGCGTTGCTGTTTATTTACGAGAGTTAGAAACTAATTGCCTTTTTTTTTGGGCGCTCATTATTATTATTATCATTATTTATTCTCACCTCAACTGCTTCTTAATCTCACTCTTCCTTCCACTATGAGGAGTCCTAGGACTATGAAAACTCTTTGTATGACTCTTCGCACTCTTAACCAACGAACCCACTAACTGCGAAGCGGAACGCTTCAAAGCGGACACGGGAGTAGAAGCGGAGGAAGGAGGGTGGGAGGACTGCCAGGCTACGGAGTGGGATTTCGATTTCTGACGAGTTGAAGGTGAGGAGGCTGTGACGTTGCGAGCGGATTGGGTGCGCTGTTGGTTTTTTTGCTTGGTTTGCTGTTGGCGGATGGCGTCGGCGTAGGAAGAGGAGGAGTTGGCGGGGGGGGGAGGGGGTTGGTCGGAGCCGGGGACGCGGGGGGAGACGGAGTGGCGGGTGCGACCGTAGCCGGAGGATTTCACGGAGGAGACAGAGCCGGTGCTGGGGCGGCCGTAGCCAGAAATTTTGACGGGTATGGTGGCGGCGGGGACCTTGAAACCGAATTTGGACGTTTCGCCAAGACTGTCCCTCTTGGGGTTGGGGGAGGAGGGGGTGGGGGAGGGGGGGGTTTGGTCTGCAGGTGACGAGGGGGGGAACGGGGCCCGAGGAGGTTCTCAGCGTTCTTGGTGACCGCGTCGATGACTGGGGTCTTGCGGGAGTTTGTTGGCGTGAGGTTGTCTTGCTTGTTGGTAGCGTCGCCGAGGCTCTTCCTGGAGGACGGAGCATTGGGCTTCATTGGACTGTTAATAGGAGGAGACGACAGCTGAGCGAAGCTGTTCTCGTTATTGGTTGGGGAAAACGACATTGATAGGGGTGTGGTATGTGTAGTATGGTCCTGTGTCGGTCGTAGAGATTGTTAGAGTGGGTATAAAGGGGTGGGGGTCGTAGCCGTTGGAACAATATTTCGCGAGGGGGAATGGGGGGAAAGGAGGGGGTTGTTTGAGTGATATTGAAAGGAACTTGGGATGATACCGGTAAAAGACCGGTATTATAAGTATATTTAGTGACGGCGACGTATTTTACCTGTGAGAGTGATTTGTAAGAAAGTCGATTTTTTTTCCAGGGGTACGAACTCGATTTGAGTTTGCTGCCTCAAAAGTAGCTTAGAATCAGTCAATAAGTGAACTGACAGTGGAGTTAATACATAGACGCCGGAAACTGCATCAATCCTAACGAAACGACTGAAGTAAAAGAATCATAGCCGGATCTCGCTCGAAGCATTCTTTGGTTGCTGAACCCTCCTTTCCAAGTAGCCGCCCCGCCCCCCTGTCGACGCCCCATAAATAATTACCATGCTCCGCAGCCTCCATGCCATCACCGGTCGTCTTTCCACCCCAACCCACCATATATCTCGTTCCTTCTCCTCCCGAGGCTCCTCCAATTGGAAGCTCGACTCGTCCGACCTATCCTCCCTCACATCTCCTTTCACCACCTCCCCGTCCCTCGTCCGCCTCTCCAAAAAATGCTCTGAACTGTCCTTACTTTCGAGAAGGGAGTGCGACGAGCTTTTGAGGAATCCGGGGAAGATTAGGATCTACGTTAATGGAGAGGTGAGGAACTGGAGCAAAGCGACGAGCTAGGAATACGTTAATTACGCGAGCGCGAAGAGCGAAGCGACGAGTATTATCCACGCACATTCTATACTAATTCGTCGCTTCGCTCCTCGGCTCGCAAATGCTCGTCGCTACGCTCGTCGCTACTCGTCGCAGGACATTACGAACAAAGGAGTCGGTTATAAGATTCCAGCGTCCACGACGGACATAAAGGTTTGCCACAGGCCCTCCAAGGTACGACGAATGAAGGTGAAGCTCTGAATGTTTCAACAATCCTCATCTAACACGTCACCCTCCCCCCCAGGCCCTCGACTCCGTCCTAAATCCAACCGAAATAACCCCAGCCGACATCTCCACCAGCGCCGCAACCTACTCAAACTGGCTCTCCCGCTCCCGCGAAACCATCATTTTAAACAAACCCTTAGGCTACGTAACCGGGCAACCCGAATTCGCGTCCAAAAAAGGTTCATGGACTTCCTCCATTAAATTCGACTCCGGCGTAGTCGGACACGCTTACCAATCCATCATGTCGCTTATACACGATGAGAGTTATTATCACGGCAAAACCCGTTCAAATCCACCAACCGAGAATCTAATCAAAAGGTTACTAAGTATAGACAAAGGTAAAGGTCTAGCCCCCGCCGGTCGCCTCGATATAAATTCCTCCGGTCTCGTAATCCTAACCCGCGACGGCGTCATGGCGAGAAAAATTATCGGAGAGAAATCAGAGGTTGAAAAAGAATATATCGTGGAGGTTAAAGAGAAGAATGAGGTTAAAGAGAAGGTTGAAAGGTTTAATAGTCGAAGGAAGAGGGGGGATCCAGAAGAGGAGAAGGAGGAAGAACGGAAGGAGAGTAGCGTGGGGAAACCGAGCTTGGCGCCGTTGCTGAAGGCGACGAGTTTACAGGGGAAGGCCATAAAACCGGTTGTAAAAGCTTCATGGGCTGCACCTGGTCGGATGAGAATCGTGTTGAAGGAAGGAAAGAAAAGACAGGTTAGGAGAATGATTGAAGAACTTATGGGGTTGGAAGTTAAAGGGTTAAGGAGGGTTAGAGTGGGGCCGATTATGTTGGGGGCGTTGCCGGTGGGGAGTTGGAGGTTCTTGAGTCAGAGGGAGGGGGAAGAGTTGTTGGGAACGAGCACGAAGGAGGAGAAAAAAGATTAGATGATAGGATGAAATGCACATATTTTTCGATAATAGTGGTGTGTCTATTCTTTATTTTACGATTCCTCCCACCCCCTGCCCAATCCCCCCCAATCCCCCATCCCACCCCCTAACGCTTCTCGTACCTAACGTATCTCAATCCCAAGAAAGTGAACAACCTGAACACGCCCATGTTAATGGCCAAGTACGGCACGCTCGTCCACTTGGAGTACCCGTAAATTCCGTATTGCTCCGCGAACGCCTTGTACAGGACCTCGGTGGTAGGCGCTGGGAAAACGAACGTGTTGTCCTCCAGCTCGTTGATGACGAGGGCCTGGAAGCCCCACCTCAGAAACGAGACGTTGGGGACCTGCGAGAGCCAGTCCGGTAGGCTCGGAAGCTGAACTATGTACCCCGCGAAGGAGATGAAGAAGAAGAGGGTCGCGGGGAATAGCGTGATGGCCGACTGCTGCGTCGGCGACAGCACCGCCAGCATTTGGCAGTAGAACAAGCCGCAGAGGCTGGTCAGTGCCGCGATTATGTAGAAGAAGATGGCCGACTCCCAGTCCTTTCTGAAGCCAGAAAGCGGGTAGAGAATTGCGCAGAAAATGGCGACCCACACGAGCGTGAGGGGGGTAACTGAGACTGCGACGAGCGTGGCGAGTCGCACAAATATTGTTGTCTATGAGTTAGAATTACGTAGCAGTGATAGGAGCGCTGGTGTTTACACTGAAGCTAATAGCGCAGCTGAATTTTGAGCGCAACTGTCGTATTTCCGGCGAGGAGCGAAGCGACGAGTTCATAGATCATGAGTCCTCGTTCATAGACAACGTCTTCTCTATTTTACTCGTCGCTTCGCTCCTCATAGAACCTCATTTTTAAGCGCAATCCTCCCATTCCCAGCTCGTCACTTCGCTCCTCGCAATTCCTCACCTCCCCCGGTCAGCCAATAGCTGAAATTCCCGTAAACCTTGGCCCCTCTCTCGCGGTAGAAGAGCAGCCTCTCGTCGAAAATGATGGGGATGTTCTGCTGCTGCCCCATAGTCACGAACATCAACGTGAAGAAGCAGAGCGAGCACCGCTCGAGAATTTGGGGATTCGGCGAGCCCTTCAGGTCTCGGTAAATGGAGCCGTAGAAAAGCGCGACGACGATGTGCCTCATGATTCCGGCGATCAGGGGACGCTTGTCCTGCGCTGTCTTCACGATCTGCCTGCAGGCCAGCGTGTAGCACTGCGACGAAGTTGGCGTTGATTTGTTAGAAATGCGTGGCGGTGATAGGGATGTCGCTGTCGTGACTTCGTACCTGCATTCCCAAGCTGCTCGGGTAGGTCGTTCCCTTCTTGGCGCCGTTCTGGTTCTCTCCGGTTCTGTTCCTGTCGCTCTCGAGATTCTCGGTGAGCTGCTCCTGGAACTCCATGTGACTCTCGCTGGCCATGTAGTCGTCGCACAACCTGTCGGGCGCCAGGTTGGGCTTTTCGAAACCTCCAGCGACCGCGACGACGAACTCTGCAGGGTTGCTCCCCACCTTGTCTTCGTCGAACACGTAGCCGAACTTGTTGAAGTACAGCGGAGCGTCGTCGACGTCGCCGTAGTAGCACGTCCTGCCATTAGCCAACAGCAGCAGCTTGTCGAAGAGCCTGAACGTCGCGGGGGGCGGCTGGTGGATCGTGCAGATGACCGTTCTGTTGAAGTTGGCCAGGTTCCTCACGGCGCTCATGACCTCGTGGGCTGCGACGGGGGGAGGAGGGGGCTAAGAGTTTAGAATGTTTTTAATGCGAGGAGCGGCAAGCGAAGCGAACCAAGGAGGAGCGAAGCGACGAATTGAACGAACTAATGTTCTTAATGTATTGTCGCTCTCGCTCAACATCCTCGTCGCTTCGCTCCTCGTTGTCGTCCTTCGCTCCTCGCAGTTTCTCACCTATGGCCGAGTCCAAACCAGTCGTAGGTTCGTCAAGGAAGATCAGCTCGGGGAGCGATATGATTTCGACGGCAATGCTCAAACGCTTCAGCTGGCCTCCGCTGATGCCCCTGATGAGCTCTCCTCCGACTCTATTGTCCAGAATTTTATCGATGCCCAGCATCTTGGCGACCGTGAGGACCCTGCGACGAGCGAAGCGACGAGTTAGTATAAATGCTCATAGTATCGTTACGAGTGGCGAGCGAAGCGACGAGTTGAACGAAATCAACTACAAATTCTTCGCTCATCGCTGCTCCTCGCTAGTATAACTTGCTTCTAGTATCGTTACTCGCGTAATTATCGTATTCATAGCTCGTCGCTTCGCTCTTCGCGACTTCGTACCTCTCCCTCCTCTCCTCCTTGTTGGAGCTTTCCATGCGGAGGCTCGCGGCGAACTCGAGAGTCTGCCTGACGGTCAAACTCGCCAAGTGAACGTTGTCCTGGGTGACGTACGCCGACCTTCTCATGATGGGCCTGCGACGAGCGAAGCGACGAGTTAGTATATAATGCTCTTAATGTTCTTAGTGAGAGGAGTGAGAGCGACAAATCCTCGTCGCTTCACTCCTCGCTGGGATTCGTCCTCACAGTTCAGCGTCTCACCTGCTCCGCGGCGCGCCGTTGAACAACAACACCCCATCTAATGTGGTCGTCTTGTCCAGCGTCTTGCGCCCGGCCAAAATGTCCAGCAGCGTGCTCTTTCCGGCGCCGCTCGCGCCCATGAGAGCAACCATCTCCCCCGAGGCCGCGCGGCCCTCGACGGAGCTCAAGATGTGCAGCATGCCGTTTTGATCGGCCTTGGGGTTCGTCGGGGCGTGGACCGAATAGTTGAGGGACGAGAAGGTGACGTTCAAGCCGCGCTGCGTGGCCAGCTGGATGTTCTCGGAATTCCGCTTGAAGTCGTCGACCGACCAGGATCCGCGACGGCCTTCCGGGTTGCCGACGGGGAGTTCAGAGCCGGAGGGGGAGAGGGGTGCATTGAGGAGGGGCTGAGAAGGCTCGACTTCAGAGTCCTCCGGGATGGTGTCGTTCTCTACTCTTTCGAGCAGAGGGGAAGTGGGGAGATCCGTGGGACGTTGGTTAGAGGTGGGGCGCGAGGCGAGGCTTGAGGGCGGACCCGCGTTGGCGAAGCTGCAAGAAATTAGTGGTGTTAGTGGTAGTGGAGGAGATTAAAAATATACCACAGCTCTGTCTCACTCACCTTTCCATGTTCATGGCTAGACTGCTGCTCCTGCTGTCGCTCCTCTGATCGTTTCGGCCGCCGTTGACGATTTGATCCTCGCTCTTGCTCTTGAAGTACCTAACCTTGCTGGTCGGCGGCATCAGAGCGTACAGAACCCAGAAATTAACCAGAACCGCATAAGGCACGAGAATGCAAATCGAGTACATCGCCTCCCAATCATCGAAACCGAAGTACGCGAGGATATTCTCGTAGTTCTCCGGTTTCTTCTGATCAAAAGTGACGTAGACCAAACCCTCGTACGCCCAGCGCGGGAAACTCACGTAAGGCGCCCAGCACCACTGCGCTTGAACGTTATCAAGGAGTATCGTGAAGCCGGCGAAATTCGACAGGAACATGAACAGAATGGGGAAGACGGCTAGAGCGACCTGGGGCGCGGCGAGCGAGCGAAGCGAGCCGTGTTAGAATGGGTTGTGAACTAAGACGAGCTGGGAACGCGACAATTACGCGAGTCACGATACTAGAAGCATTTACTGCTCCTCGCGACATCTTACCTGACTACTCGAACAACTCGCCGCAAGCAGCTGACTAAAGTAGAAACTGATCAAATTCACCATCAACGTGTTCAAGAACATATACCCCACCGTAACAGGATCCGCCGGCAGACCAACCAACCAATACGTAAGATTCGTGAACAGTATATGCGTTCCTATGATCAACGGAAGGTTCACTAACGAGTTACACATCCAATAAGGTAAAGTGGTGTACGCGCCAGCGGAGCGTTCGCGGACGAACATGAGCTTCTGTTGGAAGAGCATTGGGATCGACTGTAAGTTCCCGGTTATGGAGTAGAGGATCGCGAAGTAGAGGATCGAGACGACGTTGTAGCCCGCGGATTCTGGGAAGTCCGTAGTGGTGTTCCAGACGGAGGTGGACATGCTGCCTTGTTGGTAGAAGATTACGCCGGCGAGGATGCCGACAATTATGTTTTTTATTATTTGGGAGTTGCGGTAGGCGGTGTTTCTCTTGTTGGTCAGCATGCCGCGATTTAGGAGGGTCCTGAACTGGGTGAAGGTGTTGTTGGGGTTTTTGGGCATGTTGCGGGACTTGGGGTTGGAATTCGGGTCGATTGTTACGGGGGTGTGGTAGTTGGAGGATTTGAAGAGTTTTTCGAGTTCTGCGAGCAAGCGCGAGCGTGAGCGTGTTAGAGAGGGGGGGGAGGAGTGAGGGGGGACTTTCGCAGTTTCTCACCTCTCGGACTCTTAATGTGACTCTCCCCGTAACTGACGTTCGGATCCATCCCTCCTCCGCAAACCATCCCCCCAGCAACTTCGCAAATAAAATCAGCCGGATTTGTGTCTTTATCGTTTTGGTAGCCCAGTTCGTTGAAGTACTGCACGGCTTTGTTCCTCGGACCTTCGTAGATGACTCTGTGGGGTTGTTTTTTTGGGTGGGGCGTTAGAATAAAATTCTCCTCCAAATTCTCCCACATCTTCCATCCCTCTCTCACCTCCCCTCACTCAACAACAACAAATCATCAAACATCTCAAAACAATCAATACTAGGTTGGTGAATCGTGCAAATAACCGCCCTCCCCCCATCATCACAAAGCTTCCTAACCGCCGACATAACTTCAATCGAAATACTAGAATCCAAACCACTCGTAGGTTCATCCAAAAATATTAACCCAGGAAGCGTAATACACTCAACGGCGATCGAAAGACGCTTTAATTGACCGCCGGAGATGCCGCGGGTGAAGGAGGAACCGACGTAGGAGGTTGAGATGTGGGAGAGGCCCATGGAGGTGAGGAGGTAGTTTACGCGGGAATCGTGTTGGTCTTTCGTCCAGGATTTAGGGTTGCGGAGGAGGCTGTGGGGGAGCGGGGAGCGGGGGGAGCGGGGAGGAGGGAGCGGCGAGTTAGTATACAATTTTGAACGTGCGAGATCACTCCGACAAATATCGACGATCGTCGTCGCTCGCTCGGTCGTCTCACCTCGCGAATTCGAGAGTCTCCAAAACCGTCAAATTCCCGATATGACAATCACTCTGCATAACATAACAGCTGCTCTCCGCTCTATTCTCCACTCCCCCATATATCGTCCCCTCACTCTTTCTATTAGCGAGCACGTCTAGGAGAGTTGATTTGCCGGCGCCGGAGGGACCCATGAGGGCGATCATGCGGGTTTTTTGGAGGGAGAAGGAGATATTACGAAGGAGGGACGGACCGCGGAAGGAGGGGTGGGTGGGGGAGAGGGTGTGGCGGAGTTTGGAGAGGAGAGGACGGGTGGAGGAGGGCTGGGGAGGGGAGAGAGAGGAGGGGGAGGAGAGAGACGACGACGTGTTAGAGGGTGGGGTGGACCGAGCCAAGCGAGGATGTGAGGTTGTGAATGTGTTCGAGAGAAAACGAGGCGCGTGCTTCATCGGCACTTTATCAGCTCGTCGCTCGCTATGCCTAACGCGGCCTCAATTTGCTCGCCGCTCTTTGAGGGCAACGAACGAATTCGGCTCAGGATCGAGCATCATCAAGAAGCCTCGTCGTCTCCAGCCTTCACTCCACATAGACGATGGCGGACATGACGTCTTGACTCTACTGTCGTACTGCTCATCGATCGATCGATCGCAATGATGCCACGACGACGATGAACTCAAATTGCTTGATTTATATTTACCTGAACGCCATCAGGAAGACGGTAGGATAGACTGGAACACGCCAGCAAGGTATCAGAGGGTAAGGACGGCATGATTCAGTTGAGGTGGGACGAAGAGATCGGAACACTAGATCAAGATCGGGCCGCAGGTGAGAAAACCTATTAAACAGCGCGATTTTGAGCTCGTAAGGTTATGCAAATGATTCTACAGAGCAGATAAGCTTGAATTGTCACTCAATTTCCCGCAAAACGGCGTGTGTGAGGCGTGTTCTCTGCTCCAACACGTTCGCAAAAATCTGGGCAAAATCGACCTCCGATGGCTTATCGCTCAATGGACGAGATAAGGGAGCAAATAGACGCTCCGTTCGTCGAAGGAGAGGATATTTACGTGATCACTAATGCGTGGTTCTCGCGGTACGTGAAGGAGCTGAGAATGGGGAGAGACACGTGAGGTTTTTGGGGTGGCCGGAGAGGATTTTTTTGAGGCGCTCTGTCATCCCCCCAGCGACCCACATGGGCTTCACGCTTTAGGAGGTCGAGTTTTAGCCCCATACGGTGGATTGTGCTGGGTTAATGGTTGGAATTATAGTTTGATGATCGTTTGTTTCGAACGCTCAAATGTTCGGAATTCTTAGAGATGTGAGACCCACGACGGTGGGAGTGAGGCTTTCTGAGCGAGCTGATCGTGCGACGAGAGAGACTTGGAGCTTCTAAAACCAGAACCGTGCGACGGGGTGCACTGCTGATCGATCGTCGTCTCCGAGTCCAAGCATCGTCATCACGTCGTCATCCTCACCGTCGTCGTCCCCTCCCTCCCTCCCTCCCTCCCTCCCTCCGCCCCTCTAACCCACCCCCACCACCCACCCCACAGCTTCCGCAACTACATGATCTCCCCAAACACCAACCCGAACCCCGGCCGCATCGAGAACAAAGACCTCCTCGAGCCCAATCCCAACTACCTCGACCCCTCCTCCTCCCTGTCCTCCTCCCCCTCCTGCCTCCACACCTTCACCAACTTACCCCACCTCCTCATCCCCTCCGCCAACGAAAATTCCGGTTCCTTCAGCTACACCATCCTCCCCTCCTCAATCTGGCTCCACCTCTCCTCCACCTACGGCTACGACCACGAAATAAAACGCCAAGTCTATTATCACCCCCTCGACCACCAAATGGTAGCAGAAATTAAACCAACAAGATTCAACTTCTGGAGACCTTTGAATCCAGGTGAAACCGGGAGGGATGCACAGGTTAAAATATCGTGTAGCAAGTATATTGATGTGTCGGTTTTATTCGATTACGCGCTTAAACAAAGTGGAGCGTCTTCGGATCCGTCGTTTTCGAATCCTAAATTTTACATGATTTCATCGGAATGGGTAGATGATTTGCTTGATTACGCGTCGTTTAGGAATAAGAAGGTTGTGGAGGTGGATGATTTGACCCGGCCGGGGGAGGAGGATGGGGTGGTTATTTGCGATGAGAGTTGGAGCATGACACAGGGGATGTTTCCTGATTGTTTCAAGGCTCCTAGGTTAGTGAGAGGTGATTTAGTGGAGGAATGGGAACACAAATATTTAGTCTAACCCCGTTATTCCAACGACGCAGCACGGAGGACGACAACGTTCAACAGGCTCAGCTCGACGACGAACCGGATCTCTACGATATCACCATGACCGCAGGTCAGAAGTTGCGAGGACGACGAAGCCCAGCGAGGAGCACTAAGAATATTATAAACTAGCGAGGAGCGGAGCTACGAGATTACGAAGGCGTCATGAATACAACGAGGAACGAGTCCAAATGAAATCGTTCAATTCGTCTCTTTGCTCCTCGGCGAGCGAAGCGAGCCGCTCCTCGCCTTAAGAATATTATAAACTAACTCGTCGCTTCGCTCCTCGCTCTGGCTTCGTTCTCCGCCCGCTTCGTTCGTTCGCTCGCGCAGCAGTCGAACCCCCCCCAACCCCTCCCCCCAACCAATCCGCCGTCTCCTCCCTCCACTCCTCCCCCGACCGCTCCCCCCTCCACCCTCCCAAAAAACAGAAATTCCCCGGCCGCACAGGCCTCACCAACCTCGGAAACACCTGCTTCATGAACAGCAGCTTGCAGTGTCTGAGCCACACGCAGCCGCTGAGGGATTACTTTTTGAATAATAGGCATGTTAAGGATTTGAATAAGGATAATGTTTTGGGGACGGAGGGGAGGTTGGCTGAAGGTGAGATACATATAAATATACGTCGTTTCGTTCGCTATTCACAGACTTCTTCCGAGTCTCCATGAGGAGCGAAGCGACGATATATTCTTGATATTTCAGCTCGTCGCTCCACTCCTCGTTTTCGCTATCTCCTCCACTAACACGCTCGCTACACTCGCCGCCGCAGAATTCTCCAAACTCATGTCCGAACTCTGGAACGGCAAAGGTAAGAAGCCGCGACGAGCGAAGCGACGAGCTGCGAATACTACAATTATGGTCGTAATGAGTCTCCATGAGGAGCGAAGCGACGAGCATTAAGACACTCTAAACTAACTCGTTGCTTCGCTCCTCGCTACGCTAATGCTCCTCGCTACGCTTGTCGCAGAACCCGAGTCCTCCCCCCGCCCCTCGTACATGAACTACGGCGGCAACTACTCCTCCTCCTACTCCTCCTACTCCTCCGGCGTCGCCCCCCGCGAGTTCAAGAAAGTCGTCGGCCAACACGCCTCCCGCTTCGCGGGCTACGAGCAGCACGACTCCCACGAGCTCACAGCCACCGTCCTCGACTTCCTCCACGAGGACACCAACGAGATCAGGAAAAAGCCCTACATCGAGAAGCCGGAGGCGGGGGAGGACGAGCCGGACAAGGAGGCGGCCGACAAGGCCTGGGCCGTGCATCTTCAGAGGGAGAAGAGCTTCGTTTACAAGGTCTTTCAGGGGCAGCTGAAGAACGTCATGACTTGCCCCAACTCGAACTGCGACAGAGGTGAGACAGGAGCAGGAACTGCGATGCATTCTAAACTTTAAGAACCATCATAAACTTTACAAACTAACTCCCCCCTCCCCTCCTCGGCTCGCTTCGCTCACCGCAGTCTCCACCACTTTCGACCCGTTCATGTACCTGACCGTGGAGCTCCCCGGCTCCAACACCACCAAGGTCGAGTACCAATTCATCGACCTCAAAGGCTCCGCCACCAAAACCACCGCCGTCATGAACCGCGAAACCACCACCTCCCAGCTCCGCAAAATCGCCGCCGAGAAGTTCAACTGCGACCCCGCCAACCTCATCGTGTGCGACATCTGGAAGAACCAGGTGTTCAAGGAGTTCATTAAGGACGACGAAGCCGTTGGAGGGAGCAACGTTGATATTTTCGTCTATCAGATTGAGCCGTCGAGTTACAAGGAGGACGAGGAGAAGGTGAGATCGCGAGCGCTTTTGTACAAAGCGCATTGAGTTCTCGTATTTCATTCTAACACACGCTCGCTACGCTCGCAGGACGAAGAGAAAGAATCAAAGGCAGGGAACGACTTCGAAACCACCTCTGAACCCGAGTGGGTCAACACCCTCAATCGCTACTGCTATTCAACCAATAACCTTAAGCATTACTTGCAAAGCAACAAGCAGTTTGACGCCGACAACTGGATCCACGACGCTAGGAAGCTCGTCGGGAAGTTCGACGCCGCGTTCGACGAGCTCTCAGACTCGGACGAGGAAGACTCCATCGAAACCCCAACCACCACCACGACTTTGTACGTTCAAAACGATAAGACGGGCGAAGCCTGCAAAAGGGTTCTAAAAACCACCTCAAAATTCAGGGACATCGCCAACCGCACCGACTTCTACCACTTCAAAAAGGCCATAGACGACTTCGAGATTGCCATGAGCCATGCCGCGAAAAAGGCCCGCCAGTCGTTCAACAACGGTATCGTGCTCAAGATACAGAACTACGCCAAGAGCAGCGGCTGGTCGAGTAATTCCTACAGCAGCAGCACGGAAGGCGCATGTCCACCGTTCGTCATGAGGATCTCGCCGACGATGACCGTCTGGGAGCTCAGGAAGAAGCTGTCGTTGTTTCTCGCGCCGTTCAGGAAGGAGGTGAGGGGGTGGGAGGAGCGAACGACGACAGCGAGGAGCGAACGACGAGTTGAATAACACGATATTGAGTCGCTGAGCGACGAGTTGAGCGGCAGCGAGGAGCGAAGCGACGATATATTCTTGATATTTCAGCTCGTCCTCCACTCCTCGTTTTCGCTATCTCCACCACTAACACGCTCGCCTCGCTCGCGCTCGCCCCTCCCCGACAGATCGCCGAGCCGATGATCGGTTCGATGGAAGAAGGAGAGGGAAATGTTGACGACGACGTCGATGGCCCCGACGCCCCCCCCTTCTTGAAGGCTTGCGAGCTCCAGTTCGAGAAGGACACAGGGAATGGAAGCGGTAAAAACAGCTCTTATAATTCCCCCAGTTTTGAACCCGCCGAAACCGAAAACGACCCCTTCGAGCAGAAGCTCGTGGCGGACGTCATCAACTGCGAAAAGGGCATCCTCAAGATTCAGTGGCCGGCCGCGGAGATTAGGAAAATGGACATGGAAGTGAGGAACTGCGAGGAGCGAAGCAACGAGCTGGGAATGCGTTGATTCCGCGAGTTACTGCGAGGAGTGAAGCGACGAGCGTTTGTTATACGGCTGCGCTAGTTGCTCTAGATGTCGACGCCACTATCACCGCTACGCAATTCTAACTCGTCAACACCAATCTGCAAATGCGACTCGCTACCGCATACGTCGCAGAAGTTCATGAAACCACACAACGAAGACGAGGTGAAGGGGTGGGAGGAAGATAGCAAGGGAGGCATCTCGCTCGTCGACTGCATCCGCAAGTTCAGCGTGAAGGAGCAGCTCGAGGAGACCGAGATGTGGTATTGCAGCAAGTGTAAGAAGCAAGTACCCGCCTTCAAGCAGCTCAGGTGAGGAACTGCGAGGAGTGGAGCGACGAGCTGGGAATGCTTTGATTCCGCGAGTTACTGCGAGGAGTGAAGCGACGAGCGTTAAGAACATTCTAGACTAGCGAGGAGCGGAGTGACGGGATTATGAACACTACGCTCCTCGCATTAAGAGCATTCTAAACTAACTCGTCGCTTCGCTCCACACCTCGTTAATGCTCCTCGCTACGCTCGTCGTAGCATTTGGAAGACCCCACCGATTCTGATCATCCAGCTGAAGCGCTTCCTTTACCGCGCCAGCTCGCACCACCGCGAGAAGATCGATACTTTAGTCGACTTCCCTTTGAAGGGGCTGGACATGGGAGAGTTCATCCTGGAGAGGGGGGGCAAGGGCGGGGCGATCTACGATTGCTACGCAGGTGAGAAACTGCGATAAGCGAAGCGACGAGCTGAGAATACGTCAATTGCGCTCGAAATTCAGCAGGGCTATTAGCTTCAGTGTAAACACCGACGCTCCTATCGCCGCTACGAAAATGTCTAACTCGTAAAAGCGAATCCACTTGTGACTCGCTACGCTCGTCGCAGTCTCGAACCACTTCGGCGGCCTGGGCGGCGGGCACTACACCGCCTACGCCTTGAACGGCGGGAGCTGGTGCGACTTCGACGACTCCCGCGTCACCAAGGACATCGACCCCTCCAAGGTCGTCTCCTCCGCCGCCTACTGTCTGTACTATAAACTCCGCGACTGCAAGCTGGACTTCCAGGACGACGACAGCGGCACGGAGATTCGAACCGACATGGAGAAGTTCGTGCTGGATGGACAAGAAGAGGAGATGAAGATCGATAGCGAGAATAATCTGGAGAGTATGTTCATCGAAGTGACCAACACAGGCCAGCTCATCACAGGGAGCGGGAGCGGGAGCGACGAGAGCGGAGGGTCCATGGTGATGGTGGAGAAGGAGGACGCGGTCGGGTATGAGGAGAGCCCGCAGCTACCGGAGATAGAGAAAGGGACGGAGACGGAGACGAAAGAGGACGCGTTGACCGAAAAGGAGGACGGGTACGAAGGAGACGGAGATGGCGAGGAGGATGAAAACCCTTTCGTATCGTCAGTATCGTCATTAGGCTTTGACGGGAACCCGCAGTAATCAGTGGTGGTTTGAAAAATGTTTAGTTTAGTTTTGAAATATAAACAAGTTGAGTTTTTTTCTTATGGTTGTGTGTGTGTGTGTGTGTTGTCAGATGCGTAAATGTTAAGACGAAGCTCCTTGTAAAATGGCTTGAATCTGGGTGTGTCCCTCCTCCGTCGCAACGTCGATCCCATCCACGTCCAGCAGCAGCTTCACGACCTCAAGGTGTCCTCTGTACGAAGCAGTGTGCAGGCACGTAAAGGGGTAACGACTTATTAACGTCGAAATCTGCGTCCAACAACAGTTTCACGACATCGACGTGTCCATTATTTGACGCGATGAACAGGCTCGTCACACCCCCTTCCTCCTCCTTATTAACGTCGATTCTCTTAGCATCCAACAGCAGCTTCACGACCTCGGCGTGCCCCTTCCACGAAGCAGTGTACAGGCTCGTGCGACCTTTATTCGTTGCCTTATAAAATCGATTCCGCCCCCGCTGCGAAGCATAATGCAGGCTCGTCAAACCGTTTTTATCTGCCTTATTAATTTCGATCCCATCCGCGTCCAACAATAGCTTCACGATCTCGAGGCATCCCTCCTGCGAAGCAACTTACAGGCTCGTAAAACCATCATTCATCGCCTTGTTAACGTCGATTCCTTCCAAGGCCAAGAGTAGCTCCACGATCTCAACGCGCCCTTTCTCCGACGCGACGTATAAGCTTGTGCAACCATCGTCCCTCGCCTTGTTAACATTGGTATCCTCCACGGTCAATAGCAGCTTCGCGACCTCCACGCAGCCCCTCGACGAAGCGTAGTACAGCAGCCGAGACATGTTCGTTACTCTCGTTAACGCCCAGCTACGAATCGGACCATATTCCTTTTCCAACGCAACCCTATTCTCAACCTCAATCATTTCATCACTCTCTCCTCAAACTCGGCGTTCCACTTGAGCTGTTTCTTCTGTCTCCTCAGGCCGTCTCGAAAATCTTTCGATATCTGGGCCGCGATCCTAAGATCCTCGTTCTTGGATCGTCGTTGTCTCCGAAGTACGTGACGATGAGAGATATGACGTCGGCGTTGAGGGCGGGGATGCGGGTCCTCGTCTGCGCAGAAAGGGCCCTCATCTGCGGGAGGTAGAGGCGAAGTCACGGAACCAATAAGCGTAACGGTCTCGATAACCTCCTCCCCAATTTCACTCCCCTCGTCTCCCGATCCCCTCTTCCCGCCCATTTCTCCATCCTCGTGGTTATCCTTAGACTCGGATATATTGGTTCGTAGGTATCGAGAAATTGACTGCTAACTTTTCTCAGATTTCTTCACTCAAATTTCAGTTTCGTCAATTTTCCCGTCCCACACGCCACTCCAAAGTCTGTTACTCTTTCTACATACTCTCATAACATACCAATCTCCCCTCAACCACCTCAAAACACCCCAAACGCCCCCAAAAATGCCAACTAGCCAACCTCCGTCAAAACCCGCAGCCGAGGCCAAGCCCGCTCCGCACTGCACCTTTCCTGGCTGCAAGGTTCCGCCCACGAAGACTTGCTTCCGTTGTAAGGAGACTCAGTACTGCTACAAGGAGCACCAAGCAGACCACTGGAGGTGGCACAAGAAGATCTGCGTCGCTCCTGATGAGAAACTCCCGGCGTTCGTTCCCCCCGCTCCCCCCCTCGTGGGATCTGTCAACGAAGAGGAGGACGATGAGGATACGTGTATTATCTGCCTCAACAACGTTGTCAACGCAAAGTTGAGACCGTGCGGACATTCGGCGACGTGAAGGGAGTGTACAGAGGAGCTGAGGAGGAACGAGCCTTGTCCGCTCTGCAGGAAGAAGATTGCGGGGTTTACCGTGGGTAAATGGCAGAGCGCGATTGGCAAGCGCGGGCTGTGGCCGACGTCGCTCAAGAACCCGACGCTTCTCACGAGCGAAGAGGTTTTTAACGAGTACTTTCAGAAGTTGTTCGTAGGGAACGAGGCGACGTACTTGAGGTGGAAGGAGGAGAATTTTGGAGGTTTTGGTTTTGGCGATGCCCCCCGTGGTGGAGAAGAAATTATGAGGAAAAAAGGAGAAGAAGTATAGGAAGCAGAACGACCCGAGGAAGCTGGAGATTTTCGACGCTTGTTTGGCTTTGGGGGATGCGTGTGGTTTTGTTGGGGATTTTGATGATGGGAGGCGATACTTGAAGCGAGCGAAGGAGGGGTACGAGGAGCAGCGAGGGCGCGATAGTGAGGATGTGCTCGAAGTGACGAGTAGTATTGTCAAGATATCTTGTTTGAGTCATGCTGAGCTGATTGAGAAATTGAGAGATGTGTTGAAGAGGATGGAGAGGGCGTTGGGAGAGGAGAATGTTGTAACTTTGGAAACGCTCAACTCACTTGGTATTGTGCTGAAGGAGAATGAAGAGTATGAGGAGGCGGATAAATTTACGAGAGGTGTTTGGCGGGGAGGAGGAAGGTGGTAGGGGAAGACCACAAGCAAATGTTGATGTTGGTGAATAATTTGGGAGTAGTTTATGATGAGTTGAAGAATCACGAGAAGGCGTTGGAGTATTACGAGAGAGCTTTGCAGGGGAAGGAAAGGATGTTGGGGAAAAATCATCCGAGTACACTCGACACCATCATAAATATTGCAACTGTTTATTACGAATTGAATGACTATGTGAAAGCCGAGGAGCTTTATCAGTGAGCGCTTGAGGGATCTTCTTCTTCTTCTTTAAAAAATTCAATCTTTCGACTTTTCTAGGAGCTTATCGAATATTATAGCTCCTGCGTCCCTCAGTCCGCTGTGCTGGTACTCGTTTGTGATCCAAGGCTCCACTCCAACCAACAACTTGTCCAGGACCTCCAACGAAAGCTCCCTGTCAACGTACATGTCGTCGTGGTAAATAGCGCACGCGCCCCTCGCCTCAACTTTCTCCCGCCCATACAATTCCCCCCAATCCTCCCTCCTCGCAAGATCCTCCGCCACCTCCTTCAACCCCACCAACTCCTCGTAATCCTCGAACATCCACGGGAACACCATTTCACCGTAAAAGTATACCTTCACCTCCTCATCCCCACTCTCGCATCTGCTCTCATAATCAAAAAGATGCTTAACCTCATGTTCCTCAAGCGACCTCTCCGCCGCCCACCTCGACGATCCCCCACTCTCGCAATAAATACTCTCATGCAATAACGCGTATATCGGGTTCGTATCAAACGGCTGTTCACGTTCGACAGCTGCGACGAGCGTGGCGAGTCGCATGAAGATTGGCGTTAATGAGTTAGAAATTTGCGGTGCGACAAAAGCGGCTTGTGCGGTTAGACCAAGGCAGCGAATGAAGCCAAGGTACGTGCGCAAATGCCGCGTTCATAGCCTTCTCACCTCTCAAGAAATTTTTCGAAATAACTTTACAACCTTCAAAGTCTTTCACGAAAGCAGTAGCAAAAAGTTCGTGAAGTCCTTCAAAAGCACCCGGACCACCTCCTAAATTAATCCCTAATTGTAAAAATCGACGAGCGGTTAAAACGCCTCCTCCGGGTAAATTCTGAGGTTTTAGTTTCAGCGATTTAACAATCTCCTTAACAACCTCCACATCCCCCGGATAAACACCGTAAAACTTATCATTCCTCTCAACAACCTTCACCCATAACTTATCATAAACCTCTTTAACATCCTCAACATACACAGGGGGAATACCACCTGTGAAAAGCGCATTTTTAATCATCAAAGGACTCTTAGTAGTTAAATAAGTCGCTAAACAAAAACCACCATAACTCTGTCCAATCACAGCTTCCCAACTCGTAGTATCGTCATGTAAAGCTTTCCTAAATAATTCAGCATCTTCACATATTTGAGTCGCTCTAAAATTCGTTAAGTAATCGGAGGTTTTTTTGACTTGGTCGTTGGTGAATTTGAAGGAAAGAGTTTGAGATGTTACAGGAGTAGATTGACCTGTACCGCGTTGATCTAGGAGGACGAGACGGTTGAAATTTGAGGAGAACGCTGAGGAAACCCATGAAGATTTTGAGGAGGAGGAAATTGAAAGCTGAAGATGAGGTTAGAGGAGGAGCGAAATCGAAGGAGTTAGATACGAGGAAACGGACGAATGTTAAGGCTAACGCCGTTGCGGGGTAACGAGACGTCGTTTTACGAACGTTACTAAGTAATCGAGGAGACGAGTGCTTTCGACACACGTTGAGCTCACCGAAGTATTAGGTCTCGGAGCCTGAAAACCAGGACCACCTTGTAAATACAATATAGACTTTGTCGTCATTCTCGTTGATTGATTGAATAATTTCTGCAACGACCGCGTAAGCGAAAGCAAGTGTAGTCGAGCGTGTTAGTGGTGTTACGATTTGAAACGAGGAGCGAGGAGATGGGGACAAGTAACGAACGGATTCGACGCATTTCTACCAGCAAGGAGATTTATGCGGACAAGACGACGTTCGTACCTTGTACTGTTCTGCCATTTCTTTAGGAGCGTATCCAGCGTTTAAGAAGCTCGTTATTTTCGATGATTCAGCAGATTCAGGAAGTAAATCAATTACAGTAGCATGAACTTCAATAGTACCAAAGGAGAGGTCAGAGTAGTCGAGGGGACAATTAATCGTATGCTCGGAGACGAGGATTCTAGAGCAGTCGCCTATCGACTTAGTGTAGGAGGGTGATCGTATTTCGTGGATAGGCTTGAACTCGGGAGTATCAGAGACGGAGGAGGAGGCGGTGTGAAGCCATCCAGTCCTCTGTGCGGCAGCGAGCTTGGAGGATGTCTTCTGAGCGACAGTGAGTCTAGTCGTCGAGATCGCAACTCTCGAGAAAGGCCTGAGCATCGTTAATTCGAACGGATTAACTAATACGAGTAATGCTAGGCAGAGGAGTAAAACGTAAGATCGCATGTGTTGAACTACAGGGGGCAAGTAATTGTAATATTTTTTAGGAGGGGCAGTTTCAACTTTTATGATTTTGGACCACCATTTCCCTGAGTAAATCTATTCCCTTCCTCTTAACGTCGTACCACCGGGGCACAAGTTAAAATATTATCCCCACAGTAAATCAGGATCCCTGGAAAGTTCTCCCCCTTCTCTTCCCCCGGCTCTATTGATCTAAAAACTTCATAAACTCGTTCCTCCTGTTGGTCAACAACTCTCCTCCTTTCCCATCAACTCTCCCACTAAAATGAACCGCGTAACACCCTCCAATCTTTCATACTCCCCCCCTTCAAACATTAATAATCCTCGTAGACGTTCAAGAATTTCAATACGTGAAGCCGCAGCCGCCCCTCAACCTTCCATCTCGTCTCGGGGTTCAGGCGTAAACAGAGAGTCAACCCTCCTCGACGATCACCTAAATACCAAGAAACCCGTTAAAAGGGATAGAGCTGGTACGAAATTATTAGAGTTGAGTAAATTAAAACAGAAGAGGCAGTTGTTGTTGAGGAGTAGAGACGCTAATTCTGGTAAGATTATTACATCATCTCGTCCCTTCTCATCCTCAAAAATATATTAACACTCCCTTTAGCACCAACATTCCACGTAATCCTAATGATAATCCAATGGATCCAAGGTTACGCATTACTGTTAGCTATGGTTAGTGCTGTTGTTGTTACTGTGGTTTCGATGTTACCTTTTAGTAGAGTGAGTGAGAAGGAGTTTGGTGTTAGGGAGGTTTATCAAGGTGAGAGATATGATTTTACATGTGAGGGAACGTAAAGCTGAGTTCTACACTGCTGAGGCTGAGAGCTGAAAATGTTACAGTTACTTTTTCTAACATCTCTTAATTGCTTTTTTTAGAGTGTTACAATGAAACTAATTACAGTGAAGTTGAACAGGTAAAAAAAAATTCAACCTTCACCCTCCCCCTCTCCTCCTCCTCATAAACTCTAATGTTACCCCGTCACCCCACGACCCAAATCTCTCCGATCTCCTCTCCCTCCAGCGTAAATCCGGTCAAATTCACAACGAATGGACGATCTGCGTCCTCGTCTCCCTCGCCCTCCTCTTCAGTGACGGTATAGCCTACTACCACGGTCTAACAAATTTCTCCTACATGATGGTCCGAGAAAAAATCGGTGAAGGTTGGAGTGAACCTAGATGTTTAGGGTATGATGAATGTGGTAGGATTATGGGTCATTTACCGTTTAAGATAAATTTTGTTAGGGATGGGGTTAGTTTGGTGTTTGTTTTTGTTGCTGTTTTTACGGAGTTTTGTTGGACGTGGTGGTGGGGGGAGTGGTTTTTTGTTTTTTGCAGTGTTATTGGACATGGGTTAGCGGATATTATGATTCAACATAGGAAGGTGAGAGTGTATTTTTTTGGATACGACGGTTTTTGCTAATCTATAATAAATTTATTTTCGAATAAATTTATGTGCGTAAACGACGTGAATAAATTTTTAACAGAAAAAAACAAAATGCGCTAATAACTAACAACAGCTCGTCGCGATAAATCAAATGGGGAACTTACGTATTGTACAAGAAACTCTACACATGGATGAAGATAAATGGACAGAAGCTAATACAGAATATAAAAACTCCCCAAAATCACACGTCAAAGATAGCATCAACGAAAAAGAAATCAAACCAGTTCAACCACCTTCACCTACAACCGTAAATCCCGCTCTTTTCTCTCCCTCTTCCTATAAAAAATCCTTCCTTAAAAGAATTTTACTAGCTTTAAAAGCTTTTACTAGCCCTTTAAGTATTGTGTGTGTTTGTATATTTTATAGTTTGGTGGTTTTGAACGCGTATTTGTATAGTGGGGTTTTGGGGAAGATGGTGTTGCTTTTGGTCGCGCATAGGTTAGTCTAGTTGCGTGGATAACGCATTAACATTAATTTATTCGATCATTCTAACTCGTCGCTTTCGCTCTTCGTCCGTCTCTCAGATTTTTCGCTGAAGCAGTACTAACCTTCGGTCGAGTAGAACACCTAACCCTCATCGGCTACCTCGGCGAAGGCTCTCCTATAAAGCGAACCGTAAAAACCTGCCTCTTCGACTCCTTCTTCGCCCTCGTCGGTCGTCTCCTCCTCACTAACATGGGAAACGATGGTGCTATACTGGTTAATATATTTATTATGGCTGTGGTGCAGGCGGGGTTTAGGATTAGTACGATGAAGAGGGATTATTGGGTTATGTCGAGGAATAAGGTTTTCAGGAAGCTGATGGAGAATAAACGGGAGGAGACGATGAACCAGTTGAAGAGGTTGGGTACTTCTTCTATATTTTTGCAGATGGTTCTCGAGTCTTACTCCATTATAATGTCTGCGCTTATCTACTTCGTGTTTGTGAAGCATAGGATGGTGTTTGACTTCGGATACCCCAACGACGGTGGCGCCATCAATTCTGCGTCGTTAGGAGTCAACAAGCTCTACGAGCTAGCTTGCGAGATAGGGGTGAGCGTGGTCACTATCCTGTACCTGCAGCAGCATGAGATGTGCAGTTTCGCACAGATTCTGGACGACATTGACCACCATTCCCTCTTCCTCGGCCACTTTTGCTCGTGCATGACGGCCTTATTCGGCGCGCTCATCGCCTTCAAGTCCGTTCCGGTCTTCCTCTTTTGCAGCGACAACGACCCCTGCTCATGCCCTAGGTTCTTTTTCGTCCAGTACGAGCAGTACTGCGAGGCTACAGCAGGTGAGAAGAAGAAGAAGAAGAAGAGAGGAATGATGATGATGAAGAGAAGAGAAGACAACAATTAGAACGAGAAATTCTAACCCAATCCACTCCATCCCGCCACCACTAAAGTCTCGGAGGAAACTTTCGAGAGCGCGAATCTCGGAGACTCGGAGGAAGAATCCTCACTGAACACCTCGACGCTATTCTACGTGCTACTAGGCATCGTCGTCCTCTTGATCAACTCCATGGCTGCCGCCTTCATGATGAACAAGAGCAAGCAAAAGAGGGAGGCGAAAGGTGAGACCCGCTTCCAGCACAACTCAATCCTCTTTTTATATTCTAACTCTCGAGCTCGCACGGCAGAACTCGAGATAATGAAGAAGAAGATCAACGACCAGCAAATCGACAAGGAGAAGATGGCCATGGTCCTCGACGTTTTAGGAATGGGAGGGGACATCCCCTCGGCCCCCGAGATGAAGAGCGCAGAGTCGGTCAAGTTCATCCTAAAGGTGGAGAACTTCAAGGAGTTCCTTCAGAACAACAAGCCGCAGACGCAGACGCAGCGCAGCAGCGTGAGACGGTTCGACTCCGTCACGGTGAGCCCGGGCAGTCAGGCGCGGAAGGCGGACGCCACAGTTAGAAAGGTGAGGGGGTGTGGGCAACGAGGAGCGAACGACGACAACGAGGAGCGAAGCGACGAGGATCTATCGCTCTCGCTCCTCGTATCAAGGACATTCTAAACTAACTCGTCGCTTCGCTCCTCGGTTCGCTTCGCTCGCCGCTCACCGCTCTCGTCGCAGGCCGAGACCACCCCCAACAACCCCCCCGGTTCTCCAATACAAACCAAATCTTCTTCTCACGTTGATCCGCCCCCTGACTCGCCCAAAGCTGGAGACACTGAAAGAATGGAAACGCAAGGCCAAGGCCAAGGCCAAGGCGAGCCGATGTACAAGTCCGCAAAGAGCTTTGACTTCGTGGCGAGCTTGAAGGACGGGGGCAAGGTGAATATAACCGAGGAGGAGCAGGTGAGAAGCTGCGAATACGGAAATTAAGGCCCTAGTTCGTCGGCGCTAGTAACTTTAGTCGAAATGCGCAAGTCGCTTTCATCATTACGTAATTCTAACTCGTCGTCGCTTCGCTCCTCCGCTCCTCGCTACGCTACGCTCGTCGCAGATCCGCCAGCTGGAAGAGGACGAGAAGAAACACTTGGCCAAGACAACCAGCGCAGTGCTGAAGTCCCTGCAGATCGACTCCGAGGAGATCGAAATTCTGCAGTACGGCATTGCCAAGGGAGCCTTCGGAGAGGTGAGGCACTGCAAGGAGCGAAACGACGGTCATTAAGAACATTGTAAACTAACGAGGAGCAAAGCAACGAGGGCGTGGAGCTCGAGCGACGGGGATTTGTACTTGGTTTCTTTCAACTCGTCGCTACGCTCCTCGCATTAAGAACATTCTAAACTAACTCGTCGCTTCGCTCCTCGCTACGCTAATGCTCCTCGCTACGCTCGTCGCAGATCCACAAGGCCAACTACAACGGCCAGACCGTCGCCCTCAAGACGCTGCTGCATTTGGAAGAAGACTCTCTGCTGCTGTTCAAGCACGAGATCCTCTTGTCCGCACAGCTGCAGCACCCGAACGTGATTTTGCTCATCGGCGCGTGCTGGGACCGCAGCATGATCGCGCTCGTTCTGGAATTCGCCGAGGGCGGGAGCTTGGACGTGGCTTTGAAGAAGGTGAGGAATTGTGAGGACAAAGCCCGCAGCGAGGAGCAAAGCGACGAGCTGCTAGTAGCTGCTTGTAGCTGGTCTCCGCACTATCACCGCTACGCAATTCTAACTCGGCTAATTACGCAACACCAATCCTCTTGCGACTCGCTACGCTCGTCGCAGAACTTCAAGAGGGGCTGGAACTGGTCCGATCCCTTGTTAAAGATCGTCATCGACGTCGCGAGCGCTCTGGAGTTCATGCACAGGACGCCCTTCTACGACGACCAGACCCAGACGCTCCAGGACACGATCCTCCACAGGGACATGAAGCCGTCGAACGTACTGTTGACTTCCTCGCTCACCGCCAAGCTCGCCGACTTCGGAACGTCCAAGGCCATCGACGAGAGCGCCGAGCAGACCATCGTAGGCACGCCCATCTTCATGGCACCCGAAATCTACCAGGGCGGCTCGTATGACCACTCCGCCGACGTCTTCTCCTTCGGCATGAGTATGTGGGCCATCTCCGTCGGCCACGACAAGCTCTTCAAGCGCTTAATCAGGAAGTTGCGCAAGAACGTGGGCAGCAACAGCGCCGCGGTGCAGAAGGTCATGTCCGCCATCGCCATGGACGACCTCCGCCCGTCCCTCAACGAACAGTGCCAAGTGAACATGCCTAAATCCCTCAAAGCGCTCATACACTTGTGCTGGGAGACCAACAAGCGCCGGAGGCCAACCATGCCCGAGGTCCTCGCCACGCTCAAAACAACCGTGAGCGAGGACATCGAAGAAATGTACAAGAAGAATCTGAGATTTGACGTGGAAAGAGATGCGCACGTGTTGAGGAAATCGCCCAGCAGCAGGGGGACCTCGCCAACCCAGTTCACGGGGTAGGTGGTGTGTGTGTGGGGGGGTAGTGAGAATGTAAATTAATTTAAGATGTAATGTTGTTTTATATAGTAGAAAGCAGTGATGGATTTTTTGTCATCAAACGTGACTCCCCCCAACCCCCTTCTCTTTACTTCACCTCCCGTATTCCCACCCACACGTAACTCTCAATTCAGTGCGCGACTAGGAGGTTCTTAATCGGAATAACTATTACAGGGTCTTGTTTATCAAGGTTGCGTAGGTATTTTACAATCACCTTGACTTTTTCAAATTTGCCTTTTCCGCGTCGCTGGCTTTCCACATCGTACCGAAAAAGATCATTTTCTTCGAAAGTAGCTACTGATTCCTCGCCTTTATCTTCATTCTCGGAAATATATTTTTCAAAGCAGTTGGGACAGAGGATAAATCCTGGCTTTGAGTGACGAATGTCTTCGATTACTTTTTTCGCATACTTCGCAGCAACGTAGAGGAAAGTAGCGTTTGTGTCTTCTCTTTTTGTTCGCCTTTTCATGTATCTTCTAGTGCGCGATGAGTGTAGAGCTGTAGTTGGAGCCGAATATCTAAGGATGGCGTTGGCGGAGGCTCATTATTTTTGTGCCTGAAGAAGTGAAATAGTAACCCGCAAGTTCGCCTTTGGAGCCATCGTCGTTCTTGAGGTAGGCGAGGTGGATACTATAAGTCTAGCGAAACAATGGGCAACTGAGTTGATCCTTCCTTTTGCTCAAAGATGAAGCCGCCGGATTCATTCTCCATCATCTCTTACGCCTCGTCAAAATCTTTCATCTCGCTCTTGACGGCGTTGAAGTATTGCGTAGTTATCAAGCTGAACAGGAAGTCGACAATCTCTGCAAAGACAAATAGAAGAAAAAGGTCCACGAAGAGGGTGACGGCACTGTCGGTGTACTTGTTCGAATACTTGTTTACCAATACCATACGAAGGAGGAGTAAACCGGCGTTTATAAGTGCCTTTGAAAACATCAACACGAAAGGATCAGAATCTTCATTCCTCTTGAGCAGCTCGATAATATCACACATCTTAAATAAAACACCATCAATCGTCTTAAGGGTCAATAAATACAGAAAAAACATTGCACAATATATCCACGGCTCGTTCTTGTCACCGTAATCCCAACATGCATATATGGCAGCGTTGTACTTTGTCGTTGTCCACGGGTTCTCCATCACCGTCGCGATCATGGTTTCAGTGCAGTCAGCGTTGGTGCAAAATCCAGACTGAGTGGTCATACGCATATCTCGCATAAGCGTTGATCAATAAAGCTCCAATACAATCACTTAAACCTTGTCATAATCGACATTAATCATTAAACCAAAAAGGATGGCACAAGAGCAAAGTAATATTCCAATTGACAATAAACTCAGCAGCAACATTGGTGCCATCCCCTTCGCACCTCTTATCTTCCACGCCGAATTAATAATCCTCAGCAGGCCAACCTCGTCGGACGATGCTCCGGCACCTGACTGCCTCCTGCACGGTGATGGGCAACTCATCTCTCTTAGCGTCTACGACCTTTGTGAGATTCTCCTTAGGTTATGCCTTGCATTGAACACGTGGTACAGTGCACCTTGACCCCCCTTCTCCTCAATGTATCTTTTGATCTTCTCGGGATCCGTTTCAGTGCCTGACTGAACGCTCCACATAGAACTGTCAGGAAGGATCGATGGACGGTCACCCTGCCCAGCGTCGGCAAGAACGATGTTTTGGGCTTGCTCCATGTCGGAAATCTGCATTGCGTCTGTAGTTTATACAATACGATTTTTTTTGCGGATAAAATCTGGAAAGATATTCACACATAACACTGTTTTAAAAGTTCAAAAGACCAGATAACAAGGGATCCAGGAACGCACGTGCGGGGAAGAATCTTGTTAGATCAAGGCGATTAAATAACACGTCCCAACCGCTCGCTGTTCCTTCCAAAATGTCTGAAATGGCATCGAACATGCTCAGGCTATCGGGTTTTACCGGCTTTGCCTCTGCAATCAATAATGCGCTCGAAGACGACAGCACACCCCCGCCCCTGTTCGTCTTCGACTTCGATCGCACGCTGACGAACGGAATGTCGAGGCCGGGCGAAGAGAAGGACCTGCGCAAGGTGGTGAGAGGCGGCGCCGAGACGGTGAAAGCACTTCAGAGAGCGAAGGGCGCAGGTGCAGGACTCTATATTATCACGGCGCGGGCACCACGAATGTTGACGGTTGAGCAGCTGTTCGCTTCGCTTGACAACGCGCAGTCTGCGCTTTCTCCTTTCTTTGAGAGAGGAACGCCAAAGGAGTTGATGGTGAAGGACGAGCAGGGGAATGAAATTCCCTTGGCTCGAGGAGGGAGCGTGTTCGCAGCTGACTACCAGAAAGCAGCGGCGCTGGCGCAAATTATTAGGGAGCAGAAGCAGAGATCCTTGAGAGTCTTCTTCTTTGATGACGCCATTGTGAACGCACACGTTGTGGCGACGTCTACGAAGCTTCACCTTAACATGTCCGCTCCTTGCCCAGACGTGGAATTGATTTCCTACTGGTGGGACACGTTCGAGGAGGAGACTGGTCCGACTCCAAGTATGAAGCCTTCTCACACCGCCACTACAGACAGCAACTACGCTGACTTTGCTAAGCCCATGCTTGCGGATTTTGGCGTTACTAGCGAAGAGGTTGATGCTCGAATCGAGGCCTACCGCGCCATCAACATGGGCACAAGGAGCCGCAGAAAGGCTGGAGAGCCCGTGGGCGGAGAGGAGTTGTCGAAAGTTCAGGCGGCCGGGAAAGACATGCGAGCGAAGATGGCGCCGCTGGCCGCAACTTTAGGCGCCCGGTTTGCCAGGGGACCGCGACCTCCGCCGGTGCTGCCGAATTCCAGCTACAACGCCTTCAAGACCGGCAAGAAGCTGCACAATGCGGAGCTGAGCGAGATACGGGACGCCAAGAAAAAAGGCGGCGGAGTGAAGTCGATAGGTGGGGGTTTAGAAGGGCTCTTGGCAGCGCGAGGGTTACCGAGAGGATTACCGAGACCAGCTCCACCACCAGCGTCGGACTGGCGAGCGAAGGCGGCAAAGGAAAAGGCGAGGGCGGATGTCGCGAAAAAACTCTTCGAGAACAAGGGTGTAGCGTCTTTGCCACCTGGGGACTTGGAAAATCCGAGGTGGGAGACCGCGTTCCAGGTTGAGGTGAGACGCAGCAAGGAGCGAAGCGACGAGCTGGGAATTCGACAATTACGGTCGTAATTCTCTGCGCTAGTGGCTTTAATCTAAGCGCACATGCCGCTTCCGTCACTGCGTAATTCTAACGCATCAACGCCAATCTTCACGCGACACGCTACGGTCATCGCAGAGTCCTGATGAAGGGAGTACCGGGGGACTTGCGTTTGTGGCGACATTGGCCGGTGCGTTTGCCATCAAGTCGGCAAACGACATGGCAGAGGAATATGTGGGGACGAAGTTCTTGGAGGCGGCGTGGGTGCCGGTTCCGAAGATGCGGGTCGTCTTCGTTGGGGAGGAGGAGCACGGATTGATTCTGCAATCGGTGGAGGAAGTCGCGAAGCAGTACTCGAGGAGAGGAGACGCTGAGGGCGCCGGGAGGGTAATGCTGCATGCGTTGACGGCAATGAAGAAGTTCGACGGTCCTTTGATTTTGATGGAGTTAGTCGAATGCGCTTTTAGGTGAGGGTGAATTAGGGGGGAGCGAACAACTGCACAATCTAACTCGGCTCGCAGTTTGAACGAGCTTGGAAGGGGGGGCGGGGCCGAGAGCGTTTTGGAGCCTGGAAGGGGGGGGAGGATGGCGAGGTCGAGGCTTGACGCGATTGGGCGGGTTTGGGTGCTAGATGCGGTTTTGAACTTCCGCGACAGGTTTTGCTCACGGCTTAGTTATGCGAGGTACGATGAAGCGGTGGTAGGCGCAGAGGGCGAGGGGGAAGGGAAGGAGTTCTTGACGGGGAACTGCGACAACGTTTTGTTCTCGCCTGTTGGAGCCGGGTTTGCGGCGATTGACTCACACGTCAAGCTGATACGGGAAGGGGGCGGGGTTGGGGCGAAGAAGGTGGCAGAAGGGAACAATTCGGAGCTGATTGAGAGGCTGCACAGAGAGCTAGGGCGGGTTTTGATTGAGGGGACTGGGTGTATGGAGTGGCTGCGTTTTACGGTGAAAGTCGTGGGTGGGTGGGGTTTATCGGACGAGGCATTAGAGTGTGTGAGAGTGGGGGCGGTGAGAGGAATGAAGGCTGTGCAAGGCGCAATCGAGGCGGTGAGAGTGGAGATTAGGAAGGAAAATGGTGGAGATAAGTGGAGCAAGTCGATGGGGAGGATCGACGAGGAGGTCTTGGTCGAGG
>BLQM01000228.1:1535-30245 GCA_012489335.1 Triparma laevis f. inornata
GAGGAGGAGGAGGAGGAGGAGGAGGAGGAGGAGCGAAGCACGTGGAGCGAAGCGACGAGTTAGAATGTATGATAGTGCGCTGTCTATATCTCCAAAAAATTGCTACGCTCGCGCTCTCACCTCTTCCAATCCTCCTTCCAGACACCCTCCTCGTCGTCGTCTCCCACCAGCATCTTGAGGTATCCGAACTTGATCTTGTTAGGGTCCGCCAGAGGATGCACCGTATTGCTCGTGAAGTCGCCGAATCTGAAAGGTCGGGTCAGGAGTAGTTGTGTTTTTTGTTAGAATGCGGTTTTGTTTACATTAAAAAAGCGATCCAACCGTTCTTCGCACGACACGGATCTCACCCAGCAGCCTCAATATTCGCCAACAAAAACCTCCTCCCCATAAGCTGCTGACACGTCTGCTCAAACATCCTCTTCTGAAATACCTCGCAGAGCCTCTGTTTCTCCTCAAGTTCCTCCTCCATGAAATTGCTCTTGAGGACTGAGGTTATGAGGGAGTTCCAGTTTTCGCCGATTGACTCGGAGGGGAATTTTATGGAGAAGAGACCGTCGGTTGTGAAGCACCTGAGGGGGAAAGAGAGGACAAGAGTTGGGGGGGGGAGGCGAGTTACGTGGAAACGCGGACGTGTTATTTTTTATGTTTCTTAATCCTCGCCGCGTCCGACTCCTCACACGTTCTCTCTCTTCTCACCTAAAAACCGCCCTGTCCGCAATATACTGCTCCAACTCCTGATAATTATCCGGATGTTCCTTCCCCCACTTCCCCACCATTTCCTGATCAAATAGTTCCTTCTCCCAAAAACGAACCCAAAGAATTCTAGATGGTTTCTTACTCTTTTCTTTTTTATAAAGGAATACTCTCGTACCTTTTAAGACTCCAAAGTATTTCTTGAATTTAAAATCACCCGTTCTAACACTAACCTCGCTTTCGAATTCTCCTTGTGAATCGTTGTCGTGTTTTAAATCATCAGGACTCATTCCTAACCCTCTGTTCTTTAACTTCTTCGTAACCTCCATAATCTCATCGTTCTTAGCTGCGTCTTCGATTTGGGCGTCCAAAGCTTCAGGGGCGAGGAGGGCGAGTTTAGCGGGATCCTCGAAGTCGAGGAAGGCACCGGTTACGTCGAGGTTTATTGATTTTTCTTCTTTTGATTTCGAGGTACCGCCGCCCATGGTTTTGAAGGGGGTGGGAGCTGGGGTGGGGTGTGAAGGGGAGAGAGGGTTAGGAGAGGAAGAGTGAAGTTTTATGCAGCGTGAGGAATAGGTGAGCGCGGGAAGGTTCAACCACAACAGTCAGTACAGTCAAGGGAAATGTGTGTGCTTCGTTATCCTGTCGTTATTCGTTGTGTGTTGTTGAGTAAAAGGTGTTGGGCTCCGTGCAGGCAGAAAGACTCCAGCGGATCCTTGTAGTTTATTAATATTTACGCACTAACAAATAACGTGTGCAGTCTACAGCTGTCAGAAAATTGATTAATGTGTTGTATTGACGGTCGATTTTGACTCACGTTGTGTAGTGGAGGTACTGAAGCTTGACACTTTCTGCTTTGCACCCTGAGTGAGCGCTGGCTTTTGGACAGTTAAAGGACGATTTCAGAGTATTGCTATTAACTCTTGTTAAAGCCTATATTACCGTTAACGCTTTAAATCACTGAATTTCATAATATCAAGCTCTTGCATCCTCTTTTCTGTTATTGCTCTAAAAGCTTATATAAAATAAAATCAATAGTCTTGGAGCCGGTCTCAGAGTTGTGAACAGCCCACACATAACGTTATGCCTCGCGTCCTCCTCCTAGGTCCCACTCTAAGCGGTAAACGTTCTCAATGCGATTTATTGGTTAAAGCGTTTCCAGGGGTTAAGGTCGTGGACGTGGAGGATATTAGAGAGGGGAAGGTTAAGAAGGAGGAGTTGGGGGAGGGGTGTTTTTGCGTTGGTGAGTAGTAGGGAGAGAGCCAACTCTAACAGAACGAACATTTCAATTTCAATTTCTAACATCGAAGCGTCATCTCGCAATATTTACAGATGGAGAAGGGAAGGGAGGACATTTGAAGGTTGTCGATTGGGATTTTTTTGATACGATCATATTGTTGAAGGTTCCTGAGGAGATATTAACACAGAGATGGCACGAGAGGTAAGTAGTAGTAGTTCGATGAAATTGTCTCTCAGAATTCAAAGCAAAACGTCAATATTACACGCGTAACTAACTAAACCAAATTTTACAGCATGAAAGAACTAGACCCAAACCACTCCTCAGTTGCCTCCCCGCATTTAACCACAAAAATAAACTCCTTCCACCTGAACCTCAAAGGTCACCTCGACTCCTACGATCACTCCGGCTCCATATTCGTAGACGTGAACGGTCACGGTGCGTCTGAAAATGTTTTCGAGTTCGTTAAGGCTTTTGTTGTTGCAGGTGAATCGTTGAAGAAGGAGGAGTATGATGATGCTTTTAAGTTGTATGGTGAAGCTGCGCAATTAGCTGCGCATTTAGGGCAGAGCGATGGCGTCGCTAGCGCTTGTAGCGGGCAAGGGGTTGCGTTGATGGGAGCTCATAAGTTGAAGAAGGCTTTGGTTATGATGGATCATGCTTTGGAGTTGAATCCTGATAGTTTCTCGATTCAGCAGTATCATAAGAGGAGTAAGCAGTTGATTAGGGAGAGGTTGGAGGAGAAGAAGAGGGCGAAGCATAACGAGGAGGAGAGGGCGAAGCATGAGGAGAAGGAAAGGATTTTTATGGAGAGGGAGAAGGAGAAGCAGGAGTGGCTTGGGCCTCTCCGCGAAGGTGAGAACGACGGCTACTACTAATTGTAGAGTTAGGGTTCTATATTTCTAACACTCAATCTTTTCAATCTTCCCTCCCCCCCCGCTCGCAGAGCTCGAACTCCGAAAACAGCAGCAGTTCAAGGTCGCCAAGGTGCATGCCGATTCTCTGAAGCTCTCGAACGACTTCATGCACTACTCCCTCCTGGACAAGCAAAGGCTGCGGAAGCAGTACAACGCGTACACTACGGACATGACGAAGGGGCAAGTGCTGGCGATGATGGTGAGGAAGGTAGCGCCGGCGGTGGTTTTAAGGGCCACGGAGACGGCGATGGCGCAGCGGCTCATGGCCCACCAGGCCAAGATCCTGAAGAAGAAGAAGGAAAAGGAGGAGCTCGAAAAGTACTTGAGGAAGAAGAGGCGGGAAACCCAGAAAACGCAACGGTTCTCCGTCTACCAATCCAAGAGAAACAGGAAGCTTCGCCACGTAATTGAATCAGCCGAGAACACAATCGAGGCATGCAAGCAGGGCATGCCGCTGGATATATTGAAGGAACTCGTCAACGAGGAGGTGGCGAGCATCAGGTCTGCGATGAAAACGCCAATGAGGGTTAAGAAGACACAGGACAACAACAACCAGGAGGAGAGGGAGAGGGAGAGGGAGAGGGAGAAGGGGCACGTCGACAAGGTGAGGATGAAGCCCAGCGAGGAGCGAGAGCAACGAGGATGGAGCGAGAGCGACATCTCGCATTAAGACCATTAGTGGAACGACAAGATTACGAAGGCGCCATACAACTCGTCGCTGCGCTCCTCGCATTAAGAACATTCTATTATTATAATTAACTCGTCGCTTCGCTCCTCGGCTCGCGCAGGTGTCGTATAACGACGTCTTCAACGTCCTAGCCACCAGGACCAACGCCATGGTGGTGGAGAGCATGCACCCTTACAACAAGGGCACTTGCCACATAGTCGAGTTCACGCCGGCCGCCGGCATGGGGGAGGGGGGGCAAGGAGGAGGAGACGGTGACGACGAGGGTGTCACCTTCGACGGAAAGCACGGCCTCGCCATATGCTTCCACAACTACTGCGACATCAAGAGCGGGCACGCAGAGGTGAGTGGGAATGTGTAATTCCGTTCGTCATGAGGCGGAGCGACGTAGCAACAGTCTCAACAACGTCGGTGTCGCTTTCACTCCCACCTATTTCTAACACGCTTCGCTCGCCGCTCGTTCGCTCGCTGCTCGCCGCAGATTCGCTTCTTCTCGGACAAGAGCTGCCAGTACCCAGTCGGCGACGACGTCTACCATCACGACAACCTCCCAACGATGGACAACCCGCTCTTCATCAACACCAAGTCGGTGGTGATGATGTTCAAGAGCAGGCACTTTGACGATTCTCACGTTCACTTCAGTAGCTGGGGGTGGAAGATGTGCATCGTGAAAGCCAGGAGCAAAGTAAGAAGCTGTGAGGAGCAAAGTGACGATTTGCGAATACTACAATTACGGTCGTTTTGTACCAGTAGCCTCAGTCTTGATGTCGACGTCACTACCACAGTAATTCTAACTCATTAACGCCAAACTTCTTGCGACTCGCTACGCTCGTCGCAGACGCAGTTCGAGGAAATCACGCTGAAGGGAGCGGTGGACGCCGCCATCTTCAAGCGAGTCATCTGCGGGACGACCAAGGCGGTCAGCAATTGCTTCATATCGGCCTGCTTCGGGGGCAACGTGGAGTCCCTCGAGTATTTGCTGCAGTTGGGGGAGGAGGTAAGTTAGGAGGCTGAGGGTTGAATTGTTGTATATTATTATATTACATTATGATCTAATTAATTTTATTTTAACCCATACCTCCAACTCTCACAACACAGTTCTGCTTCGACGTCAACGAGAGGGACATGCTGACCGGAAACACCCTCCTTCACGTGGCGGCCTCTTGCGGCCGAGAGGAAGTAGCGCAGTTCCTCATCAACAATGGCGCCTTGAGAGACGTCCAGAACCTTCAGCTGGAGACGCCGCTTCACGTGGCGACCCGGTGCGGGTACACGCACATCGTCCGCTTGCTCATCTTTGAGGACGAGGTCGTCGCCTCGCACCTGGACAAGGAGAAGAGGCTGGTGTTTTCGCCAGAGCACCACCGCAAGAAGGGCGGAATGTCGAAGAAGAAGCTCAGGGAGACCAAGAGGAGGGGAAAGTACGTCGACACTCTGAGGAAGGCCATGCTGAGCGCGAGAAACCACAAGGGGAGGACGCCGCATTCTATCGCCGGCATAGGGCACGAGTGGGGCGACGAGCTGGATGGGGTTGGGGGGCCGGCTGTTTCATCACGCCCAAGCACAGGCGGCAGGCGGCGACCGAAATCGGCAATGGTCAACAGCGACAAGCTATTGATCATGCTCAACGAGGAGCGCAAGGAGTTCACTCCTAAGAAGGGCTTTTTCATGGGCAGGCCCGTCACGGCGCCCACATTCTTGGTCAGGCAAATGACGTTGGCGGCCGCGAGGAAGTCTGCGAGGGCGTCAGCGAGGGCCAGTGAGAAGAGGGCGAGTGCGAGGGCCAGTGCGAGATCACCATCGAGGAGACAGGGCGGATCAAAGTACAGTCGAGGCACGAATGCTGGTGGCGGAGGAGGTAAAGCAAGACCGTCAACAGCGGGCGGCAGAGCCATCAGGCGCACCTTGAGAGAACAGATTGTTGAGGAAGGGGATGACGAGGGAGGAGAGGGGAGAGGAAAGGTCAGACCCACGCTCATCGCCTGGCACAAGGACGAGGGGGAGAAGAAGGGGAGCTCGAGGCCCAAGACCGCAGGAGCTAGAATGACCAAGGTCGTGTAAAAGGAGAAGGGGGAGGTGGGTGGTGAAGTGAAGAGGATAATATATACTTTTTTGTTTCCAATCAACGCTTTCATTGCTTTTTAGTTAGAGATTTGAACTTTTTTTGTAGGTTTCATTCAACCACACGAATTTGAGCAAAGGTTGAGATTTTTTGGTTGGGAGAAGCTCCGAAAAATATCTTGGAAACTTTTTGCGTCCCTCCAAACTTGCGTTCCTCGTCAAAGCTCCCGAAAAACTTCACTCCCCTCTCTCCCATTTACACCAACCTCCCTGTCCATTCCCTCCCCTAATAACTTCAAAATCACACAAGATATTCAACACATAAGGCCGTCTGTCTTTCGACCGCCTGGCCTGTGTCCAAACCTACATTTCTTCTCATTACCTTCACGTTCTTGTGTCAACGAATCTGGGTACGTCTACTTCTACTATCCTTTAATACGCTAGTATTCTTGAAACCTGAGCGTACGTTCGTTGAAAACCTTTCCTTGAGGTCGCTTGTCTATATCTCGACAAAAGGATGTGGAGGGTTTTGTTGTTGCTTCTAATTTGTTCCATAACGCGCTGTTCACTAGCTGACACTTGTTTAGCCGGCAAGTTCTGCGCATCGGAGATTTTTTTAGTTAATAAGTGTGAAAATTGCCCCTCTGGTTCGTACTGTCCTGGTCAAACAGTCAATTTGAATTCGCGCTGCTGGGGGGAAGAGGACCAGAGGACGGACTCAAACAACGCCCCCAAAATACCTTGCGATGCAGGGACGTTCTCGGACGTCAGCCAGGAATCTTGCACAACTTGTCCTACCGGAAAGTACTCAGGCTCCAAAACAGCATCCAACTGCCTTACATGTGCGGAAGGAAAGAAGCGCGTCAACCACGCAACCGAAGATGAGTCTGTCGCTTGCCAAAACTGTGCAGCGGGGAAGTTCTCGGCGGCCAGCAAGAATGATTGCGGCGATTGTGCTATCGGAAAGTACTCCGGCAGCGGGACAGCATCCTGCACAGCTTGCCTAGAAGGAAAGAAACTCGTCGAAAGCGCAACCGAAGATGAGTCTGTCGCTTGCCAAAACTGTGCAGCGGGGAAGTTCTCGGCGGCCAGCAAGAATGATTGCGGCGATTGTGCTATCGGAAAGTACTCCGGCAGCGAAAAAGCATCTTGCACAGCTTGCGCGGCTGGAAAGAAATGCGTCGAACGCGAAACTGGGGAAGAGTCTGTCGCTTGTCTAGAATGCGTGAAAGGGAAGTTCTCAGCGGTCAGCCAGAATGATTGCGCTATTTGCCCCGCCGGTACATATGCGGACAATACCGGCTTAGCGACCTGTAAGGTCTGCCCGAAAGGAAGCTATAACCCTTACATTGGAGACGATGAAGGAAAACATGACGCCGAGGATGACTGCGTCAAGTGCAGCCCCGGATACCACCTTTCAGGTGACGGAACCGATGCGACGAAACACGCATCTGAAGATAATTGTGAGAAATGTGCTGGCGGGAAATTCTCGAATATGGGCGAAAACGGACTTGGGTCCGATAACTGCATATCCTGTACCAACCTAACAGATTTCGCGCCAGATGGTTCAGATAAATGCACTGCTTGTATCCCCGGTTATGTCTGCAATCTCGATGGAACGAGACATGTCTGTCCCTCAGGAACATATAGTGATGGTGATGACTCAGAATGCCAGAACTGCCCAAAAGGCTATGAATGTAAAGGGGGAACGAATAAAATCCATTGCCCTACAGGAAAATACCAGAACGTTACGAGCCAATCAAAATGTAAAAACTGTGAACCTGGCAAGTACCAGTCTATATCCGCTCAAGAATCATGCGTGGATTGTGAGGCAGGAAGTTTTTGTCCTGAACGAAGCGAAAACATGATTAAATGCGAAGGTAAGTCGTTCTAGCACAGCGCTTCTCGTCACATCATACTTCTCTAACACGGCTCGCTTCGCTTGCTAATCAGGGGAAGGATTATTTTGTCCGCCCGAGGCGTTCAAACCTCATGTTCCTCTCAAGGGGTATTACACCACCCCTATCGACATAACTGAGAAGAGAACTTCAGAAGAAAAGTGCGAAGAAGGAAATTCGTGCGTCGGCGGGGTCAAAAAATTCTGCCCCGCTGGAACGTTTGCGAAATCTGGGAAAGATCACTGCACAACGTGTCCTGACTTCCAGGAGTCCGAGGACGGTGCTTCCGAGTGCTACTGCCAGCCAGGATTCGTCAACTCGACAGACCCCACTGGAAAACTACTCTGCCTGTGTCCAGCGGGTAAGAGGCTCAGCGAAGGATCTTGCGTCCTCTGCCCGAGCGGCTCGTTCAAGGACGAGATCAGCAACGCTAACAGTTGCAAGTCGTGCGACCAAAAGGCTGTCCCGGGATCGTTTTCGAGTTACGTCCACATCAGGCGGGCCAAGAACATGTCCGAGGATGGCTGGGAGCCCGTAGATAAGACTGCGTGCTCGTGTGATCGCCAGTATTACTTCATCCAAGATCTCAACGACGGAGATTTCATCGGTTGGTGTGAACAGTGTCCGGAAAATACGGACTGCGATGAAGCTGGCCTGAATATCACGACGCTTCCTGTCAGTCCGGGGTATTGGAGGAGCTCCACCGAGAGCCACATCATCGTACAATGCTACACCCCAGCTGCCTGCATTCAGACCAACGGAGAGCAGTGCAGATATGGCCATCACGGACCAATTTGCAACGTCTGCGACCAAGGCTGGGCGAAGTCCATAACTGGAGCCTGCGAGGCTTGTGAAAATGGCTCCGACATGCCTTCGGAGATGTTCGCCCTACTCGTAGTCGTGGGCATCTGCGCAGTTTTAGCCTGCGTCGTGGCCGTGAAAAAGATGATGAGTGGGCAAATGTCCGCCGCAAACGAGCTACAAAGGGCCAGGCACGACAACAAAAGTTGGATTAAGCGAATGCGGACGACGTTCAAAATATTTTCGAGCTTCTACCAGGTCACATCCCAGTTCGAGGACACTTTGAACGTGAGGTTTCCGGAGAACTTTGAGAACTTCATGAGAAAGATGAAAGGTGAGGAACTGCGAGGAGCGAAGCGACGAGCTAGGAATACGATAATTAAGGTCGTAGTTCGTCGGCGCTAGTAGCTTTAGGCTAAACACTCAAGCCGCTTTCATCGCTACGTATTTCTCACCCGTTAATGTAATTTTTTATGCGACTCGCTACACTCGTCGCAGGCTTCGTGACTTTGGATTTCATCAAGGTCGCCAAGGTAGGGTGCCTCGTCGAAGTCGACTTCTACAAGAAGTTGCTGGTCATGACCTTGGGTCCAATCGCCCTTTCCGTAGCTCTTCTTTTGGCCACGGCCATTCTTTCCCGCCTGGTCAAGACCAAGGAAATCAGAGCTAACGTGATCGAAAATGCGTCGGCCATTTTTCTTTCCATCACCTACATTGTCTTCGCAGGTGTAAGTACGACTATACTTGACACGTATAACTGCAAAACGTACGGAGACGAACTAACGGAGTACATGGTCTCGGATCAGTCTCTGGCCTGTGACACACCGGCGCACGAGACGTATTTAACTTACGCCTCCGCCATGATTTTCGTGTATCCCGTCGGAATCCCTCTCCTATACTTCGGCCTATTGTGGATGGATAGGAAGCACCTGAGGGTGCAGAAGCTGAGAGAAGAGAATCCGTCGCTCTTGAAGACGAGTTTCCTCTGGGATGAATATCAAGACAGTTACTGGTGGTTCGAGGTCTTCGATTGCGTGAGGAGGTGAGGCGCCACGAGGAGCGAAACGACGAGCTGGGAACCGAATATTACGGTCGCAATTCGTCTGAGAAAATAGTTCCAGTCTAAACGCTCAAGCACCTTTCGCCGCTACGTAATTCTAACTCATAAATAAAAATATGCATACGACTCGCTACGCTCGTCGCAGGTTGAGCCAGACCGGTCTTTTGATATTCATGTTTCGCGGCAGGATAAGCCAGATCGTCGTCGCCATCATCATGTCTGTAATCTACCTCGGTCTGGTAATCCACTGGAAGCCCTACGCCAAGTGGAGCGACAACCAACTAGCCATCATTAGCCAGGGTGCCATCTTCTTCACGCTCTTCTCGGCCCTTTTGACTAAGATCGATGACAACGAAAAGGACAGCTACGACACGAGGAAATTTGGATACTTGTTGATTTTGGTCAACATGCTGGTCATCTGCACTTTTCTGTTACAGATTTTAGTAAAGCCGTGGAGGATTTTCGTGGTGAAGCTAGGGAGGACGCACAAGCACGGAGGAGGTGAGAGGGGTTAAGCGACGTAGCCCAGCGAGGAGCGAAGCGACGAGGATGTGTCGCTCTTGCTCCTACTCCACGCGTTAAGAACATTCTAAACTAACTCGTCGCTTCACTCCTCGGCTCGCTTCGCTCGTCGCAGTTTTAAGAGGACCGCCAGAAGATCCGAGCTGGCAAGTCTTCCATGATTATTGGGACTGGTTGGTTGACAGCAATGTCGATGACGCCGGTTGGGACGAGATGACGCCGAGGCAGTTCCGCATGTCGAAGAAGCAGGGCAAGAAGTGGTTGGAAAAGACTGGCGCCGTCGGAAATTGGCGATGCAGCAGCGGCAACGGTCCGATCGATCAATTGAGGGTTTCGTTTCCATTAGAGGCTGAGTACGCTGACGTCGTAAATTATGCTCTGAAGGACGAACATTTACCGGAAGGATCCTTCGGAAGCGAAATAGTAGAGAAGAAATGCCTCCTCAGAATCAACGACGACCAGAGGTGAGACGCAGCGAAGAGCGAAGCGACGAGCTGGGAATAAGACAATTATGGTCGTAATGAGTCTCCATCAGGAGCAAAACGACGAGTAAAGTAGATAACGCGTTGTCTATAATACGACAATTACGGTTATAATGAGTCTCCGTGAGGAGCGAAAAGACGAGTTTCGCTATCTCCACCACTAACACATTCGCTTTGCTCGCCGCTCGTCGCAGCGTCGACGAGTACATCCTCATCAAACCTTGCTACTTTTTCTGGAAGTACGATTTCTTCACTCGCCGATTCGTGAAAAGGAACGAGCACAGCTACGATATACTCCGCAAAAGCTTGACGTGGAAGCAAGAGGGAAAATACGGGTCGCAAACCAACAAGTTGGCGTTCCGAGCTGACATAGTCTTGGACGGGATCCGCATCGAGAGCCTTCAGGGAGGTGAACGTTGCAAAATCACAAGGATCGTTATGGTCGATTTCGATTCCAATCTACTCCCGGACGATATGATGCAAAGGCTGATCGGTTCTCGTTGGCTTCGAGCAACAGTCGATGAGTATTTTTTATTGAGCAGAGAGAAAGAGAAGGTGGATGTAGGGTTACGCGATCCGTTAACGAAAGTCCTCGGATCAACAGTAGGCAAGCGCGCGTCGAGCATTTTAAGCGTCGGATCAACAGTAGGCAAGCGCGCATCGAGCGTTTTAAGCGCAGTACGTCGAAGAACGAATTTCGGGAAAACAACCAGCAGCGGAGGAACATCAGGAGACATTGACATTGAAATGTCAAACAGATCCAGCGATTTCACCGTCAACAACCCCATGAGCGGCGGCGGCTCCGGCGGAAAAAAGAATAAAAAATCCCAGCTCCCCTTCGGAGTCGGCGTCAATCCCAACTACGACATGTCCTATTTCTCCGATTCCCGCTCTCGCCTTCACCGTTCCAAGGCCCGTCGCACTCGTTTCCTCGCTTCAAACATATCAGCGGCTCAAACTCTCGTTAGGAAAGCTGTACCGCAAGCGTTAGGTTGGAACGGAAGCAATTTATCAAGACACGGGGAAGATTGGATCGTGAGGGTTGAAGGGGAGAGTGGGGATTTTTACTACGAGCATGAGGAGACGGGGAAGACGCAGTGGGAGGTGCCGAAGCGGGTTGAGGGGAAGGTTACGAGGGTTTTGGGGGTTTGGGGGATGATTGCGATTGAGCAGTTGGAGGAGGGGGGGGGTAAAGAACAGATTGTTGCGGAGGTTACGGAGTTCTGCAAGGAATTAGGGAAAATGGAGGAGCTATTCGTTCCCGAGAAGGGAGATAGAGGGGCGGGAACAGTGTTCGTTAAGTACGAGGAAGCGGAAGTTGCGAAGAAAGCGAAAGCGTCTTTAGAGGGAGAGGGTTATAGTGTCACGTTCAAGGGAGAAGAATGGTATAGGACTGCTTGGTGGGGTTGAACAAATTTAAAAAAAGCACACTATTTAAATTGACCTCTGCTCAACCGGCAACGCCCCCTCGATAACCCCCCTAACAATCCTCGACAATTCCTCCTCACTCCGATCCTCCTCAAACTCAACCAAATCATGCACCACAACCCTCAACTTCCCCCCTCCCCCTTGCACCGGAAAAAGAACATCCGAAGGCATAACTGCATGCGTATTACATAAAGTAATAGGTAAAATCGGCACCTTCGATTTAACTGCCATCGAGAATGCTCCCGCCTTAAACTCTCCCAATCTCCCATCTTTACTCCTCTGCCCTTCCGGGAACGCCATAACAGGCACGCCATTTCTCAGGTAGTTAAGAGCGGCTTTAAAGGTTTGAAGTTGTGAACGTCTATCTTCACGAGTAATTAGGATGTGTTCGCCGCCTGTTAGTTGTTGACCTATTAGCGGGACTTGAGTTAATTCACCTGCGGAGAGCGAAGCGAGCCGAGGTACGTGGAACGCGAATGGGTCAGTTTTGAAACGTTTATAATCTAGCTCGTATCGCCCGAAAACAAGTGGTTTTTGTTGAGGGATATGCAGAATAGTTCGTCGCCTTCAAGCACTTTGACAAGGAACGGGCGACGAGTCACCGAGGGCCGCCCTGTGAGCAGTCAAAGTAATTTGAAGGTAGAGCTGTTCTGCACATCCCTCAACAAACACTATTTATTTTCTTTATTCACATCGTTCTTCGTGTTCCGCGTAATTTGACGCACGCTCACCTTTCGCTATAAACTTAAAAGGTCCATCAACTGCCGTACACAAAACCGGTATATCCAACCAACTCGCATGATTCGCCACAATCAATGCCCCCCTCTCATCAATCATTTTCCCCGCTTCCTTATTTACAATTTCTGGAGTTGAAAATGTTAAAGCTAACCAGGTATGTGACCAGATTTTACCGATTGTATCGTAGATGTTGAGGTTTGGGTCGGTTAAGAGTTTGTTTTGGGTTAAGGTGGAGGTTAAGGTTAGACCGAGGTAGTAGGGGAGGGATGTTAGGAGGGAGATTAGGAGGGTGTAGAGGCCGAATAGATTGACCTGGGGGAGGAGGAGGGGGAGTGAGAGGCAAGTGGTTGAAGGTTTATCAATTTTTTTGGGGATAGCAAAAGAGTTATGACTAGGGGAAAATTCAACGGGAGTGAATTCCGAATACGCAGGCCGTTCGAAGTAGTACTAAAGCCCAACTTCTAAACTGCGCACAACCTAAAAACGCGCTCAGAACAACTGCCAGTCGAATTAAAAAACGCCTACATCGCCGCAACCCTTCCCATCGTCACACGCTTCAAACTCTACCTACCTTCTTCCCAGCCATATCAAAACCTAACCCGTAATCCTCCAACTTAAAACCCTTCCCCTGAAACTCCTCATCGACGCCTCGCGACAAGTACTGTTCAGGATTTGACGAGGGCGATTTTGACACCTCGGGGTTCGAGGGGATCGCATCGTTTTCTTTTAATACGGCGAGATGGGTAGAAGGGTGGAGAGGAGGGAGAGCATATGTAATGAGGAAGGGGTGGGTCGTAGGGAGAAGCGTGAGGAGAACGAGGAGCCGCATATTTGAGAAAATGCTAATTTTTTCTCAGACTTTCTTTCATCAATATTGTCTCGTCGAATTTATCAGTCCACACGCAACCCCGACGTCTGTTACTCTTGAAACGAATTATAGTAGCATATAAATTCCCCCCCAATCTCCTCAACACACACCAAACGCTGCCAAAAATAGAAATAATCAAATCAACGTCCTTAAATTTCTCCGTGCTCGAAATCCGACTCGAGCCTCTTCCAACTACCCTCAAACTGCGTATTTAGAGCGTGCACTATTCATAAGTTGGGCTTTAATACTAGTTAGAAGAGCCTGCGTATTCGAAATTCAACCTCGTTCAATTTCCTCCTTGTTATAATTCTTTTGCTATCCCAAAAAATTAGTACAGTCGAAGAATACCGTCCCAAACCCACCTAATAGACCAACCTAATAGACAATGAGTTCGTTCACCGTACCTTTAGTCCCCCTTTCAACTTCATTAGACGATACTACTCCTCCTCCTCCTACAAATCAAGAATCAGAAACTACTACCGAAAGATCATCAAAATCAGACAATCCAACAATGCCACCACCTTCCCTTCCTCCTTCCCCTGAATCCCGTCCATACTGCGATACCCTTCCCCCAAAACCCTCCTCAATTCCTAAAAATCCGAAACTCTCAACCCGCAAACCAGCTGTAAACCCCCGCTCAAAAGTCGGTCTAAAAAAAGGTGAGGCGCACGTCGTCGTCGCGTAAAGTCTCCTCGCTGGTATAAATACGAAATAGATTATCGAACGCCGGCCGTAATCCAACGGAGCGCAGTAGCTTCAGTCTTAACTTCGACGTTAATCTTTCGTCGTTACTTAATTCTAACTCGTTATCGACAATCTTCATGCAACTCGATACACTCGTCTTAGGTTTCGGTTTAATGGACTGGAATCGTTTAAAACAATCCTCAAAAGATTTACCACAACTCCGCGGTACAGGATTAAAAAACTACACGCTAGAAGAAGTTAGGAATCATAAAAGTTTACATGATTGTTGGATTGTGCTAAGAGGGGTTGTTTATAATGTTAGCGCTTATTTAGCGTATCATCCTGGAGGGAGTAGGTGAGGGGCAGCTCAGAGCGAAGCGACGAGAAGAGAACAACTATATTTGCAACCGCAATTTTGCGGCGCTGATAGCTTAAGACCCGCCAATAACACTGCTATTATCGTTGCCCAATTCTTACGCGCTATTTGTTTATTTTCATGCGACTCGCTACGCGTATGAGACAGGATTATTGAGAAGTTTGCGGGGGAGGAATGTACGGAGGAATTTGATAAATATCATCAGTGGGTTAATATTGAAGGGTTGGTGGGGGTATTGAAGGTTGGTTTTATTGCTAAGAAATGAACGAATGCCGTACTACAAAAAAGAAGTGCTCGTGTTTTTTTCGTTACATATTCATCTTCACGTTATTTTCGAGCTGAGGCAAAAGGAAGCGTAGCGTTCCGAGCGGAGGTAGGCGACGACCGTGTTGGTGTCCCTATTATTTATTGTTGTCAATAGTTGGGCCGCTGTAAGCGAAGATGTCTTCGCCAAAGGTTTGAAGTGAGTCGGGGATAAGCACAAATCCTAGATTTTTGCAGAATGAGAAGGCACCTTCTTAATATTTAGAAGGAAAATCACCTGCGTTAACAGCTCCCGCCTCTCCTGCACATCCTTCAATTCACCACTCCTAATCATATCTTTCTTCCACTCTATATCATTCCCATCGTATAAAATCAACTCTCCGCTCTCCACTCTCTCGTGGATTACCTCCTCCGATACAACCTTCCAAGCCTTTGAAACCAAGCTCATCACCATCAACATATCGTCCGGAACGAACTGAACCAAGAGCCTCTTAAAGTTGATTGTCGCCATGAAATCGTCGGCGTGAGAGGGAGTGGTGGCGGAGAGGTGTTGTTGTTGAGATCTGAGATAACCAAATACCGCAGAGCTGTCGAGAGTGCTGATGGCGCTTCCGTCATCATCGTAATTGTTGGAGGGTTCTGGGACTAGCGAATAGCAGTTCGCAAATACCCATTTCCCAAACTTTTGAAGTGAGTCCGGGATAAACATCTCGGTTAGGTTTGAGCAATCTTTGAAGGCTTGGCCACCTATTTGTTCGAGGTGTGTGTGTCGTAGATCAACGTTGCCTAGGTAGGCTTGCGCAATCACAGAAAGCTAATCGACCGATTGATTTTAATGTTGGAGGAAGGATACGGTTGTCAAACAAGTGCAGGAGAGGAAGGCACAGTTACTTATTGTGGTGACGCCTGAGGGGATTTCTACATTGATGAGATTGATTTCTTCCCGGCAGGCATACTCTCCTACCTTCGTTACATTTAGAAGGAAGATCGCTCGCGCTACGAGTTGTCGCCCCTCCTTTCTTTTTTCCCCATAGTGAACCATCATCAAACCGCTCTCAACTCCCGAATCGATAACCTTCCCCGCTACAGCTAACCACGCTGGCGAGACAGCCCGCAGCGCCATCAGCGTCTCATAATGAACGAACTGGACGAAGAGGCGTTTAAAGTCGATTGTGACCATGAAGTCGGAGGAAGGTTGTTGATGGGACATTTGTAGCACGGGGTGAGGCGAGGGTGAGGGGTGGGTGGGTGCTGTTGTGGGCCTGAAGGATGTGTTGTCGATGAAGATGAACCCTGTGTGTCGAGAACAGGTAAAGGACGTGAAATCACTTTGGGGATTTATGTCGACTGGTGAGTGGAGTTATTTAAGGAAGTCAGCAGCCCTTCAATTAAATCACAAACTAGTTCTATCTGTAGCTCTGGTAAATCAACAGATCCGGGGATCATGGGCATCTTGGACAGCTTGATCCTAAAACCTTAATTTAGCAAAACCTCTTCCCCCACTACTGTACTAAATTCCTCCCCTCATTTCCGGACATCCAACCCCCTCTTCTACCCCCATCAACCCCCTCCAACCCCCCCTCCCGCCCTTGAACTCAAATAGAGTCGAGAAGAAACTCTCAATCCTCTCGACACAACAGTTCTCTCCCTAACCCTAAATATAATATCTCAAACCGATCCTTTAGTATAGCACTCTAAATTAGTGTCCCCGCTTCCCTTACTACCCTCACCTCCAACCCTGAAATCCCTCTACCATTAATTTAAGAGATAGATAATGTCTGGTAAACCCCCTCCTCTCTCGTCCGTTCTCCCCGGTGAAATACCTGTCGCAGACGAAGAGAGAAATAGCAGCAGGGAGTCATCAGGACGATCAATAGGGAGCCGTTCGGGGGAGGGAAGAACGAGTCATAAGAATCAAAGGCAGAGGTGAGAGTGGGAGGGAGGTTTTTCGAGCGTTTTTGAGATCTTAATGAGACAAAGGGAGAAAGGGGGAGAGGTCTTGAGCCTAGCACACATCGATAACGCCATCGATAACGCTATTGATAACGCTATTGATAACGCTATTGATAACGCTATTGATAACGCTACCTACAACGCTACCTACAACGGAGCATCTGAAACCTCAGCACAAGTTGTTTTCAGGTCGTTTTCGGGGGAGATAAACCACCACCGTTGGTTTGGAACCCGCTCCCCCGTTTTCGGAGCACCAAGATGAAAAATGTTGTATAACCATTATCGTAACCATAAATTAATATTAACCTCTGCACGTCCCCACCCCAACCCCCCTTACCCCCCTGCACCCCCTCCCCCAGCTTCACCCGCGGCAAACACGGCGGTTCCCAAACCCGCACCGATGTTTCCCTCTCCAAAACCGCCGCCCTCCTCTCCAAAACCACCGGCAAAGCCTCCGAAACCAAACGCCGTCGTTCCTACGACTCAACTCTTTTCGGTTTGGACGTTTTCGAAGGTTTGCAGAGCGATTATTTGGCGAAGAGGGAGAAGGAGGAGAGGGAGCATTGGGTTTTTAAGTATATACCTGTTATTGATCCTCAGTGGAAGTGAGTATTTAAAAAAACATCGGGGCGTCATAATAAAATAATTTTCCTCCACGTTCGTCTAACCCCAACCACAAACCCTCAGATTCCAACGATACCGAGATTTAGCCTCCGTCTTCATAATCCTCTACTCCGTATACGTCTCCCTCTTCGAATACGTCTTCACCTCAAACGGTGACCTCGGAGCGGACATTCCCGCAGTCCGCTACGCCGGTAATTTCTGCACGATTTACTTTTGGATTGATTTGGCGTTGTGTTTTACTACAGCGATTTTTGATGCGGAGGATGATTTGGTTACGGATAGGAAGACTATTATTATTACTTATATGAAAGGTGAGTGTTTGTATTATGAGGTGTTCGACTTTGGACGAACATCTAACCCCAACAATTTTGTTAATCTTCAGGCTGGTTCTGGATCGATCTAATGTCCAACCTCGACGTGAACGGAGCCCTGGCTCTTCTCAAGATCCTCCGCTTAGCTCGATTTCCTCGAATGTTCCTCCGCTGGGCCAACCTCGGAGTGTCCACCATGGCGCTCAACATCTTCAAGATCATGATAATCACCCTGACCAGCGGACACTTCTTCGCGTGCTGCTTCTTCGCGGTGGCAGCTTTCGAGGGACACATGGAGGACAGCTGGACTAGGAAGGACTTTGGAGATTACACCTTGTACGAGGAGGAGGTCGTTACCTGTGCGGCGGGGGGGAACAGTACCGGCACGTGCTACGAGGTGGTAGCGAAGGCTAGGTGAGGGGTGGGGTGAGGGTTAGGGGCGGCGAGCGAAGCGAGGGTGTGCAGGTGGATTGAACGAATGGTACCATGATTATCATAATTCTAACACACGCTCCCCACAGCCTCGGAAGCATGTACATCTCGTCGCTGTACTTCTCCTACGCCACCCTCACCACAGTAGGCTTCGGAGACATCAACGCTACCACCACGTACGAACGCGGAGTGGCGCTGATCGCGCTCAGCATCGGTAGTGCTATCTTCGCCGGAATCGTCGGAACTATGTCCACGCTGGTCGACACCATGGACGAGCTGGAGGAAATGAAGCTGAACAAGCTGAAGCACATTCAGCAGTTCATCAAGTCCCACCACTTTCCGGAGAAGATCAGGGCGAGGTAAGAATATTTACTGCGAGGACGAAGCTAGAGCGAGGAGCGAAGCGACGAACATTAAGAACATCCTAAACCTAAACTAACTCGTCGCAGGATCAAGAAGTACTACGAGCTCCACTTCAACTACCTCAGGCGGGAGCTGCACATGCTCGACGAGCTCAGCCCGGCCCTGAGGCACGAGTGCATGCACCACATCTACTTCAAGATTTTAAGCAAGGTGAGAAATGAAGAGGACAGTGAGGAGCGAACGACGACAACGAGGAGCGTGTCCTCGCATTCTGAACTAACTCGTCGGCTCGCTCCCACCTCCACCCGTCGCAGGTACCCTTTTTGAGGGACTCGCCCCAGATTGTTCAGTCCGCCGTCATTGCCAACGTCAAGCCGGTTTTGTGTTGCGCCAAGGATTATTTAGTGATCGAGGGACAGGTAAGAAGACAAAGCAGTTCATGGTGTAAATATTCATGTTATTTTTAACAAACACGCTCGCTTCGCCCCCCCCCGCAGGTCCTACACCACATCTTCCTAGTCGCCTCGGGAGCCGTCGAAGTCATCAACAACAAGGGCCTCGTTTCCCGTACCTACGGAGTGGGCAGCTTCTTCGGCGAGAAGTGCGCCTTCCACAGCCACTACCTCTCCACGGTCAGCTACCGCGCCAAGGTGGACCTGGAGGTCCTCACCATCGACCGAAACGCCTTCGTCGACCTGCTGAACACTTACGACGCGTTCGCTGAGACCTTCGTGATGATCTGTCAGAAGAGGGAGGACCACAAGAAGGGCCTAATGGACAAGCAGACCAACAAGCTGCAGAGGCAGGCGGAGGCGCAGGTCAGGCCTGTGACGCCGCCTCCGGGCACGACGTGGAAGGACAACACCACGGGAGAAAGGACCTTCATGGAGAGCGGAAGCGAGACGGTGCCCATCGAGGCAGCCGTCGATGAGGGCAAGGACACCGAGTTCGGCACCCAAAGGCAGCACATGTACGGCGAAATCTTCGACGACGAGAGCGTCCCAGCGCTGCTTGACAAGCTCCAGTACAACTTGGGATCGCAGCTCGACGACATTCAGGACTGCCTAGAACACTTGGAGGATAGAATAGACGATCTGGAGGAGCTAGAACGAGGCAGAGATCCGAGCTTACAAGGATCACCCACCGGACCCATCAGCTCGTTGAAGGCGAACAAGATGCACTCGGCATTTGGAAGAGTCGGTCCTGGTCCTGGAGCTGAAAAGGGGAAAGGAGAAGGAGGTGGTGACGAAAGCAAACAAAACGGTGAACCTTCGCCCATGCAATCGCAAGTCAGCACAGTTGGTGACATGTCCCCCATGATGCCCCGAGCCACCATCGGTCGAAGAGGTAGCGTCAGAGGATCCCAGAGAATGTTAGCAAGAGAGAGCAGCAGATTCAGAAGCATGCAGAGCAAGAGAGTAATTAACGAGAGCCCTCACGAGTTTTAAAGATATATAAAGGATGAATTTTAGTTATTTTTGCTGCTTGGAATTTTGAAGCCATTTTGATGGCTGGCGCTGGATGTTTGTCATCTGGCCGGTCCACAACCCCCCACAAACCTTCTCCAAACTGATTTTGCTTACGTGTAACGCCACAAATAATCCACATCTCCCTACCCACTACCCCGCCCCTCACTAAACCATGTCACTCCTATCCCCGTCCACCATCACATTCACCCTCCAGGAGCTCGATGCCTTTCTTAAGCTTACCGCTCAGCGGTTTATGGTGTATACCATGGGTATTTCGGATGGGGACGCCGACTAAGCCAGCAGCCTGCTCTCTAAGCATATATTTTTCGCCACCTCTCAAGACAACATTGCTGCATACGAAGAGGCAAGAAAACAAACAACAAACGCAACAGACCCGTTGACCCGACGAAAGTCCATGGTCGTCGCCGTCCCCAGTGTCTCAGTCCTCAGCACTACAAGTGTTGGGAAGATCCTATCCACGAGCACGAGGCCAATATTCTTGAAGAAGATGAAAATCGTGCCTTTCCAGGATGCGGCCCTTGGTTTCTTGAATTCGCCCGACGCAACTCGATTCAGCGAAAATTTTAACAAGGACGTCGAGATCGAGAACGAAAAGATTCTTCAGATGGATAACTTTCTTTAACATTACACGGACGAAGAAGATGCTATGATAACGTCCGCTCAGGGTCTAATTGCCGGACTGAAAATGGAAGGGGTATTGCTCTTCCGAGACTTTAAGGCGACGTTCTCTTCGATCAAGTACATGAAGGGTTTCTATAATTCGAAGTCAGGCGATATTTACGCTGATGCTTCTTTCACGATTAGGGGAAACCATAGTCGAGCAGCTGCTAGGTGAGGCGTTACAAACTTGATATACGAAACGCTCCGTTATCTAACTCCCCTCGTAGAATCGCAAACTATTACTGCAAATGTATGAACCCCGCTTTCGATGTAGTTGAAGAAATTCAGCAGAAAAATGCCGATACTTACTCGGAGATTTCAAACAGCCATAGCGAAATATATTTGCAAGTCTACCTTTTCCCGTCTCCTTTGTCAAACCGAGAGTGCATCGTTAATATCGTTTGGAAGCGAATTAGCGAGAAGTCAGTTCTCATAACTTTCTCTCCGTTAGCATTACACCCACTACTTAAAGATAAAGACGGTCATTCGGTAATACGAGCTAATTATCGTACTGCCACGCTCGTGACACAGCGGGAAACCGGAATTTCAGAAATAAACTCTTCCTTTCATATAAATTTTGGAGGGCGTCTCCCAAATGTTGTCGTCAACAATTTCATCATTCCAGACCTTGATCGAGTAGTCTTCTCCCAAATAGCTTACTTTACGAATTCGATTACCCTGAATGGTAAGAACTGCGAGGAGCGAAGTGACTAGCATTAACGAACGAACGTTCATTCTATACGAACACGTCGCTTCGCTCGCCGCTCCTCTCAGGCTTGAATCGAAAAGACGGCAAGCTTCTTGGCGAGGTTTTAGTAAATCAAGTTAAGAAGACGAGGAAGAGGGGAGGCTGGAAGAAGCGTGATGAACTTGGAAAGGCTGGAGTTGATGAGTTCCTCTACATTTCGCTCGCGATGCGTGAGCTTTTGTCTACGCATCCTTGGTTTAGAGCGTTACTTCACGAGATCAGCCTTAATGAGATCAGTGGCACTCGATCAGTAAAAACCGCGCTTTCAGACATGAAGGACCACGACGCTATTAACTTAGCGAAAGGCCTCTCCACGATAATTCTCTCTAACACGGAAGCAGGATCAGCAGTGGATCACTGGATCGCTCAGAATGCTACGCTGGAAGAGTTCGAGAAGTCTTACCCGTGGGCGCGCTTGTTCTTCATCGAGATCGCCCAGCACAATGAGAGTATTTGGAGGCGCACTGCTTTCAATAATCGAACTAATAACAGATGTTTATATGACGGTCCAGTTCCTCGGCTCAAAAGATCAAGAACGCTATGGCCGAATAAATGCTTGGCTGATAGGGTTGACGATTTTTGTACAGCTTATCGTTTCGTCTGTTCAAAACCGAAAGTACCTTCATACGTTTATACGAGACGCTTTCTGTATAGTGACTGACTTCAAGCCGGCAATCGATGCCTACAGGGTTGGATCGGGAACCGAAAAGGAGGATCATCATCTTCTTAATCCACTTGCCGAAATGACATGGTTCAAGAGCATTGAAATGGTGTTCGAAGGTGAGCCCCGATCGCCACCGCTATCACTTAACGCAAATCTAACTCGTCAACGCTGACCTTCATACGACGTGCGCAGCTATTCCTTCTGCTATCGTTCAAACTTACGCCATCTCATAGCTAAGGAGAAGAAATTGGACGCTCTACTTTCTATTTTGGTCTCGGCGGCAACGATTGGTTTTGCGTCTGCCATGATAAGCTATGACTTCGACACTTCGCCCTCAGCGAGACACACAGCTCCAATGTTTTATGGCTACGTTCCCGACAAAGCTGCTAGCAGAGCGGTTTGTTTCCTTTCCATGTTCTCGCTATCAACGGCGCATGTGCTTCTTCAGACGTTTTCGTGTGCGCTGCTTACATTTATGAACGTCAATTGGTTGCTGTACTACCTCGCTGCGAACATCGGACTTTTCATCATCGTCAAAATTATCAGAAGTGATTTTTTCTACTTCCTTTATCTGACAGGATGGATAAGGGTCTTGTCGTCGTCAATGGAGCGTTTTTGCGTCAAGATTCTATTGTATTTTACTCTGGTGATCCACCTTCGAAGCCCCGCTGAAGCCGGAGGGTTTGCTTTTCTGATATCGTTATTGTTTTCGCTCTCAGCGAGTTTCGTGTCCGTCTACCTCTACTCCAACTACGACCAAGGTGAGACGAAACTTGACGATAGCGCGCTACAGACCGTACTTGTGCATTTGTACGTTGTGTGGGTCGTTTCGGCGGTAACATTTATGTCAACAATGAGACGGAATTACCTTCACACCTTCTACTCGTTAGACAACTGTTCTGACTACCAACGAGGCATCGATCAAACTCTACCAGAAACGATGATGAAGCCAAAAGCGTCACCCTCACATGCCACCCGGACATCTACAAATCATGGGGCGAAGAACGTCTCAAACCCTGGTGCTTGAAGAATTGGGAGAAGTGGGAAGACAGCAAGCCTGTTTGGTTCACCGGGGGGTTAGGGTTACCAACTCTAACACGGCTTGCTTCGCTCGCCGCTCGCTCAGTACATCCCTTTTAAGTTTAGAGTCAAATACAAAAAGACGAAAGGGTGGGTCGAGATGAGGAGGAAGTCTTCACTCGCTCAAGTGAAGACGCTGCTCGGGGTGAAGAAGAGTGATTAACAAATTTGGCAAAAATCGTAAAATTTCTCAATCCAAATAAACTTTTTCCTAATTCCAATCCTCAACTTCCCTGAACGCTTTGGTGTCAGGGTTAAGCTTTGACTTCCCCTTCTTCCCCTTTTTCTTTTTATTCATATCTTCGCTATCACTGAAATCGCCGAAGACGAATTCCTCTTCCTTCTCTACTTTTTTCTCGAGGGCTTTGATTTCTTGACGGGTTTGGTTGTTTTTTTTGGAGAGGCGGGAGTTGAGGTTGTATATCTCGATGGCCTTTTCAATTTTTAGTTTGTTTTCGAGCGACGTGATCTTGACCGACTTTGATTCCCCCAGATCTTGAAGTGTCGAGTCCTTCTCTTCGTTGAGTCTCGACTCCAAACTTTTAATCTCGGCGTCCTTCTCTTCCGTGATGGTTTTCAAAACCGCGACCTTCTCTTCCTTGAGTTTCTGGAGCGCGGTGGCTTTCTTTTTGTTGAGGCGAGCGATGAGCGAATGGATCTCGGTGTCCTTCTCGGCGTCGAGTTTAGAAGCGAGGCCGGTGATCTCGGCGTCCTTCTCTTCGGTGATGGTTTTCAAAACCGCGACCTTCTCTTCGTTGAGTTTCTGGAGCGCAGTGGCCTTGATTTTGTCGAGTCGGGCTACGAGGGTTTTGTACTCGGCGTCCTGCTCTTCGTTGAGTTTTTGGAGTGCAGCGATTTGCTGGTTTCCGCGCCTCTCGTTGATCTCCTGCAGCTGGTAGCGCTCCGCCTCCTGTTGTCGCTTGAGTTGTTCGTTAAGCTGTGCGTGGGGGGGGGTGGGGGGGGCGACACGAGCATGTGTTAGAATGTTGAACGGGATTGAGACGAATAAAATAGAACTTCGTACCTCTTTCAACGCCGCTCCCTTCTTTTCCTTGTATTCCTCCTCCTTTTTCTTCTTATCCGGGTGCTCCTCTTCCTGCTTCTTCTTCTCCCCGTTCTTCTTCTTCTCCTCCACGAGCTGCTCGCGCCTCAGCAGCACCACCTTCTCGTCGTTGTTTTCCTGCTGCACCTTCTTTGCGCTCTGGACCACCTTCTTCTCCTCTTTCTTCTTCTCCTCCCTCCCCTCAAACCCCGGCGGCGCACGTTGAATCGCCGAAGGTCCCTTCTTCCACGCGCTCCTCCCCTTCGTAACATCATCTTGAACCTTCTCCGCCCACTTCTTCTTCTGCGCGACGACGACGCTCGGAAGCCCCTCCTTTTTCTTCTGCCCTCCTCCTCCGCTCGGCTTCTTCACAAAGTCACTCAAATTAACAGCCGGCGGTTTCGAGATCTCCTCCCCCTTCTCGTTCCCAAAAAACTCCCTCGCAACCCTCTCCCTAGTCTCCCTCTCCGCCCACTCCGGCATCTTCCTCAACGTTATACTAACCCTGCGACGAGCGTAGCGAGTCACATGAGGATTGGCGAAAACGAGTTAGAATTACGTGGCAGTGGTAGTGGCGTCGATATCAAGACTGAAGCTACTCGTGCAGACGAATAACGACCGTAATTGTAGCATTCGCAGCTCGTCGCTTCGCTCCTCGCGGCTTCTTACCTCCTCATCTCCACCCCCGGAATGCAATGTTCCGCCACATCCGCTGCGACGAGCGTAGCGAGAAGCATTACCGAGCCGAGGAGCGAAGCGACGAGTACGAGTTAGTATAGAATGCTCTGAATGCAAGGAGCAGCGAGCGAAGCGAACTGGGGAGGGGAGGGGGGAGTTGAACGAGGAATTTAATATGAGCGGCGTTTTTGAAGAGCCTATTAATTATGACGCCTTCGTAATCTCGGAGCGACAAGCGACGAGCTATTTTTCGCTCTGAGTTCTATTTACGTTGCCTTCGTAATCTCGTCGCTCCGCTCCTTGCTAGTATAGATTGCTCTGAATATGAGGAGCGAGAGCGATACATGCTCGTCGCTTCGCTCCTCGTTGTCGTCATTCGCTCCTCTTTACGTTCGTACCTCCGTTCCCCTCTAAAACCAATAAACTCCTCCGTTCTAGAATCGAAGAAAACGGAGCCTTAAATTTACCTGACCCCAAAGGGATTATGTGCGTACCGAAGAGGATAGGGGAGGAGGTTTGTAAGGAGAGGATTGAGAAAGGACGAGGGTAATCAGTGTGATCAATGTGGGGTGGTATATTATCTCCAACGTTATAAATGTTGATTATAGCAGTATTCGGTCTAACGGAGGCGGGCAAGGCGCCGGAGGAGATTAGAACGTCAATTAGGGAGTTTAGAGTATCATCCATAGGTTCAACGGGAAGGTCGGGACGGATGCAATGATCAGAGTAATCGTAGAATGAGCCGAACTGCATGACTACACGACCTTTACCTTTCTTCCCTTTAATAGGAACTTTGAAAGTGCTCTGCATGAAAGTCTCTCCTTTTAGATTACCGTTTAAACCTGCGACAAGCGTAGCGAGTCGCGTGAAGATTGGCGTTAAAGAGTTAGAATTGGGTGGTGGGGGTGGTGGCGTCGAATTGTTGACTAAGCTCAGGCGCAACCTTACATAACGAACGGAACCAACGCGTTCCGAGCGAGGAGCTGAGCGACGAGACAGTGCCTCACCTTTTTTAATCATTTTATCAGTCCAATTAAGTAAGCGTTTTTCGTGGCGGGGGGATATTATGGAGGAGTGGAGGGTTAAACCGGAGAGTACGTTTATTTTGTTTTCGATTAGGCGGAAAAATTTGGGGGGGGGAGGTTTGGCGGCTTTGGCGGCGGCTTTTGTTTGTTTGGTAGGGATGGTCGTCCAGGAGGAGGAGGAATCAGAGGAGGAGGAATCAGAGGAGGAGGAATCGGAGGAGGAGGAGGAGGGGGAGGGGTTGCTGTTGTTGTTATTGGTATTATTGTCGTGGTTGAAAATGGGTACGCCGAGGTTGTTTTTTTTTGAGTTGGAGGAGGATTGAGGGAGAGGTGACGCTAAGAAGCCTTTGGGGGGGGGGGAGCGCGAGCGCGAGTGCAGCGTGTGTTTGTGGGGGTCGTGTTAGAGTTCGAAGAGGACGGCGGCGATGATCGAGGAGGTTGGAGTTGTGTGTGTGCTCTCAGTCGCATTATTGCCGCCGCTATAGGAAACTCTGGAGTCTCTGCATGACGCTCCTCTTTCGTTTGCACGTAGGTGTCGCCGTATTCAGACTGTACATGTAACTTTTGAATATATTATCATCGAGCACGTTTAATCATCGCTTCACTTCCATACATTCTCGCCTGCGTGTGTGCGAGAGTAGCGAGTGGGCGTGGTTAGAGATTGTTTAGGCGAGCGGAAAGGGGAACGTGGGGTGTGTTTGTATGCTCTCAGTTGCATTATTGCTGCCGCTTTTGAACCGTCTGGAGTCTCTGCATGACGCTCCTCTTACGGTTGCCCGATGGGAGTCGTTTTGATCAGATTCACGAAGGAGATTATACTATATCATCATCGAGCCCGTGTTCAATTAAATTCGCCACTTCAATTTTGTCGTACGTATTTAAGCGAGGAGAGCGAAGCGTGCGAGTTTGCGAGAAGCGTGTTAGAGGTCGAAGACGGCGCTCATCGTACCTAAACTAGACGTATCAAGTCCACCCTTCAAATTTGCCTCACACATCTCACAACACACGAGATCAGGGTGATTCTGGAACATGCATTTAGGACAGGCAAGAGTGGAGGGAGGAGTGGGGGGAGGAGTGGGGGGAGGAGCAGAGGGAATCGCGGCGGCCGCGGGTTTGGACGGGGAATGGGTTGATTTCATTTTTGGGGGCGTTTGGTGTGAGTTGAAGGGGTCGAGGGGGGACTGGTATACTATGAGTGTACTTAGAAGGAGCAACAGACTTTGAGGTTACGTGTGGGAGGGTAAAATTGAAGATAAATCGAGCCAAATTATGGATATCCCCTGGAACGAGTAAACAATCTAAACGTGCTTCGTTGCCTCTAAATTTGCATTCCCCGTGTCAAAAAACGCCCTCTCCCACCCTCCTCCTATTTTTTTTCAACGTGTTCCCTGATCAATCTAAAAACGATATCAAATCCTCGACGAACATTTAAAATGGAGAGGCCAATCCCTCACGATCCTTCTGAGGTTCAAACGATATTGAGGGTTACTTACGGGAGTTTGTTGAGGCATGCTAGTAGTTTTAGTCAGAAAGGTGAGGTGGAGGAGAGGAGGGTAGGGTGGGAAGGGGTGGGAAGGGGTGATGATTGAAGACAAATTCGTCGGCGATCGTTTTTGTGCTCGATGGTGATATATTTAAAATCTTGAACGCAGGTCTGAATACGGTGACTCCCACTTGCAAATAGTACGATTAGCGTCATGAGGAGATCCCAGACTGTCCCAAAGCGGCAGCAATAATACGACTGAGAGCACAAAACCCCTCATCTCCAATTCTCCTTCGAACAATGATGATGACGATCTCTAACTCTCACTCGCTTTTCACGCTCGCTCGGGTCTTGGATGATTATAGGTACGATGTTTGCGGGAGCGATTTGAGAGAAATGTGCTCGATGATGATATATTCAAAACATGCTTCGTGAATCTGAATACGGCGACTCCCAATTGCAGATAGTACGAGGAGCGTTGAAGGGGATTTGAATATATCATCATCGAGCACGTTCTCTCAAAGTCGCTCCAAACTCTACGTTCTCACCTGATGAATCATCGAGGATCGGAGAGGGCGAAGTTTGCGCTAGGAGTTAGAGTTTGTTGTAGAAGGTTGGGGGCGATACGAACGAGGGATTGTGTGCTCTTAGTCGCATTATTGCTGCCGCTTTAGACAAGCTCCCTCTTCCGCTCAAACCCTCATCTTCAAATTTCCAAATCTATCTAACCCCCCAAACTCCCAACCCAACCCATAACCCCACACACCAGCAAAACCCCACCTCCGCCTCTCCCTCCTAAAATCCCTCACCCACTTCGTGTACTCCACGACCCTCCCCCTGACCCGCCCCGCCGTCTCCCAAGCCCTCCACCACGGCTCCTCCCCCCACTCCGGCTCAAAAAATCCCTACATAACCATCGACGTCTTCGAAGATGTCTTCAAAGACGTGACCGCAGAAGAGCTCGCTCGCTTAATTTTCTTTGCGAAGCACTTCGCGTCCGCGCGCCCTAAGAAGACGCCGGGGAAGGAAAACGAGATCAGACAACCTTTAGCGCCGTTGATAACGGAAATTGAGAATGGCGCGAAGGACGAACCACTGACACCGCAGGATGTATTTTTTAACGTTAGAACGCCTAACATAAAGAGCTCGCGATACGATCCAGGCGCGTCCGTTGTTGACGAGAGGTTTGTCAATGTTCGGGAGAAGGTGAGATGGTTGGTTGATGGAGCGAATTGAATTAAGACGTGCTCGATGATGATATATTCAAAAATTGCTGACGGTATCTAAATACCTGAATACGGCGATTCCCAATCGCAAATAGTAAGAGGAGCGTCATGAGGAGACTCCAGAGTTGTCTATGGCGGCAGCAATAATGCGACTGAGAGCACACACAACAACCCCCCCCCCAACGATTTCCCGTTCTTCATCTACTCTCTAACTACA
>BLQM01000228.1:30539-75292 GCA_012489335.1 Triparma laevis f. inornata
TTCCCGTTCTTCATCTACTCTCTAACTACACTACCACCCACACTACCCCCCCCCCCAGGTCGACACAATAAGCCGCTCAATAGACGACATGTTAAAAACTCCGCTCCTCCCCCGCCCGCCCACCCCCTGCAAAACCTCCACGTCCACCTCCCCCACCCACCCAAACCCCTCCATCTCTGTCCGCTCTTCGCTGACATTAAAGATCTCCCCTTCCGCCGCTTCCTCCCTCCGCAAATCCATCGAATTCGGAACCCGTAGCTTAGCAAAACGACGATCGCCCTCAAACCTCCCCACAATAACTCCTAGACCTCCTCTCTCCGCCACGCCCTTCCACCGTTTCCTGAAAAAAATAACCTCTCCCACTTTCCTCAAAACCTACCTCAAGCACAACTCATTCTCCTCAATCGTCACATTCTTAAAAGGTTGCAACACGCCTTTAACTACAACCTCTTTCGATCTTCTTTTAAAATTACCTCCTGATTTAGGTTACGCAGTTTATTCAGGGATTGGAGGATACGTTGAAGGAGGTTCACAACGAGCGAGCGAGGAAGGTAGACAAATGATCTCCGAACTTATGAAAAGTAATGTTAAATAAATAAACGCACGACGGATTAAAAATTAGTAAACCTTTTATATTTTCATTTCTTAACTTTTATCATCATTATCATCCCGCAGCAATCCCTTCTCAATCAACCACCTCCTATCCTCCTTGCTTCCTCCCTTCCATTTCCCTGTTAAATCAATATCCTGCCCCTTCCACATCCTCTCAATCCCCTCCCTCCACCCCACAATCGCCGCCTTATCAATCGCTGTATGTCCATTCTTCTGTTTTTTCATCCAATCAACACCGATTTTATTAAAATATTCAACAACCTCAATCTTCTTAGATAACCCCGCAAAATGAGTGCACATGCATCCCCAATCATTTTTATCCTCATATAACTCCTCTCCTCCCAACAAATTAATACAATCAATACTCCCTCCATAAACAGCCATCATCAAACAACTCGTACCATCTGCGACGAGCGTAGCGAGTCGCAATAAGATTGTCGTTAATTCGTTAGAATTACGTAGCGGTGGTAGTGGCGCTCGATAAGTCAAGCTAAAGCTACTCTGGTGCAGACGAATTACAGCCGTAATTGAAGCCTGAGTGTGCAGCTCGTCGCTTTACGCTCCGAGACAGCTTCTTACCTCCGCTCTTTTTATCTTCAAACTCGGACTTCAAATACTCACACATCTCAAACCTCCCATACCTCGCAGCATAATGTAAAGGATTTTTACCCGTTCTTTTATTAAATTTACCCTGTTTATAAGGTGATATTGAGGAGATGTATTTGTACATTAGAATGTTGCCGACACCGGCTGACCAGTGGTGGGTGGTTGTGTGGTGGTGGTCGGGGGTGGAGAGGATTTAGGGGGGGGGTTAGTCCTGTTGTGGAGGTTAGGTTGTGGAGGGTGGTTTTTAGGTGGGTTAGGGTTGAGGAGGTTAGGGATTGGGGGGGACCAGGGAGGGGGGGGGGGGGGGCAGGAGAGGGGGGAGGAGGAGGACGGACAGCTTTTCTATTGTTGGGATTAGGAGGGACGTTTTGAAATAGCAGGGGGGGACGTCTGATTTGTACTTCTTGGGGATTACGACTTCGGTTATCCAGCGGTTCACCCACTCTTCGCACTCTTCTACGTTAGAAGATTGTGAATCGTTGCTGCGACGAGCGTAGCGAGGAGCGGGCGAGCGAAGTCTCGCTGTGTTAGAAAACCAGTAGTCTCAGAAAACGTCGAGACGGCGCTACGTCGCTCCTTCGCACAGCTTAACGAAATTAATGCGTTGCCATCTCATCGCTCGACGGCTCATCGCGAAGTCTCCTCGTAAAGTAGAGAGCGCGTTGTCTATGTGCTCAATTCAAACGTCGTCGTCGCTTCGCTCCTCCGCTCGTTCGCATTAGAAACCAGTAGCTTAGAAAAAGTCTCGACCGGCTCGCTACCTCGCTACCTCGCTCTCCATCTCCTAGCTTCACTTCACATTAATACGCGTTTGCCATCTCGTTCGAATCCGCGTTATCGCGTAACGAGCGTCCTTAATCGTACCTCGAGCAAGCAGAATCATGTTTCATGTCATGTTTCAATCCAATATGAGTCCTCAATCCCCTCCCCAATTTGTACGCTTTAAAACGACCTTTAACAGCAGTAGATGTTGAGCAGTGAGGACAGTATAGGGGGAGTTGAGGACAGGACGCTTTGTAATCTAAACTGTGAGAGGGAGGGGAGGAGGTAGGGAGGGAGGGGATTGAAGAGGAGGAGGGAGGAGGCTTTGGCATTGAGAACGTTCTGGGATTATGAGGACAGCTAGAGGCTGCACGAAGAGGAATCAGAGGAGTTTCTGAGAGGGAGGGTAGTTAGGAGTACGCAACGTGGGAGGGTCGGAGGCGCAGCGGAACAAATCGATTATCGATGATTTTAAAGGCTTCTGAGCGCGACAGGTGTAAATTGGATGCTTTTCCTCTACTTAACGACTAGCAACCCCAAACAGCGACAAGAATCAGGTTCGTATTTTCACTACAAAGAGTGAAATATCAGTTTTGCGCAATTTTCTCAGAAATTTTCCCACAATTGCAGCTCGTCGTCGTCTCTCTCTACCGCCACCTCTGCATCTCCCGCTCTCGAAACCTCGACATATTGTCTTAAAGTTAAGAGAAAGTAGTGTAATTTACGCTGCGTGCTTCCATAGATCGAAATTTTGCACTTCGAAAGCAAAGTGTCGAGTGGAAGGAGTCGTCACTTCGCCGCACCCTAAAACCCAACTCAAAGGTCCAGTTCTAGCCGCCGTCCTACCTCGTCCTCTTCCCATTTTGGCATCGCCGCCGTCTCCAGCCACCCTAATACCCCCCCCCTCCCTCCTCCCCCCTCCATCAAATTCTGGCACGTTCCTCTCTGTCTCCTTCTTCACAATCCACCATGTCCTCCGTCCACCCCCTCCTCCTCTCCCTCTACTTCCTCCTAACCCTATCCTCCTTCTTCGTCTGGTACCGCACATACTACACCTCCAAAAAACCCAAATTCTCCCTCTCCCTCTCGTCCCGCAAAACCCTCATCTCAATCTCCCTCTGGTTCCTAACCTATTACCTAATGGGCTTAGCCGGTACAATCGCCTATTACCGCTTCCCCCGTTTTCCAGGAAACGATAAATACCCTGAACCTTTACCTGATATTTTTTTTGAATTCGTGCCGGAGGTTTGTCCAAAAGTTTTCGGACAGAATATTCAGGTACGGTTGCAATCTCGGTTCGCTCGCTCTCAAAATGCTTGTTATTTCCGTTTCGTTACGAGGTGGAGGCGACGTAGCAACGAAGGCGTTATTTTGAGCTACGAACAATGCTCTTGCTGCGAGCGAGCGAGACCGCGACGAGAACGTCAAGTCGAAACATGAGTTCGTCGTTTTCGTTCGATCCGAGTTTCTAACACGACGAGACTTCGTGAACCGCTTCGCTCGCTGATTCGCTCTCCGCTCCTCTCAGTCCTTAATCCTCATCATCTTCTACACCTACTTAACCCTCTTAATCCTTCCCTTCCACTCTCACGGTTTAAAAATCCTCCGTCATTTCTTAATCTTAAATTCTTTAATGTTCTTAACACGTTCTACGACTGTGTCTATCACAAGTTTACCTCAACCTAATTACACTCCAAAATGTTTATACGCTCAAAACGCAACATCAACATTCTCTGAAAGTTTCAATATTGTTATGTTATCAGGTTTTCCACCTAAATCCTGCGGAGACTTGATATACAGCGGACACGCTAGTTGTGCTATTTTGAGTATGTTAATATTCGAATATCATAAATGTTACTTTTCTTATCAAAAAATATTAAGACCGCTAGGTTGGGGATTGGTTGGGATAGCTATTGTGAGTATATTTACGTGTAGGAGTCATTATGGTGTTGATGTTATTTTGGCGGGGTATTTTAGTTTTGGGTTGTTTGGGTTTTTTAAGTTGAGAGTTGAAGGAGGTGAAGGGTTTTTATCTGAGAAGCTTAAATGGTTGGCGGGGGATGAGGAGGAAATGAGGGAGGAAGGGTCGGGAGTTGAAGTTTTGAAGAATAGTAAGAATAGAAGGAGGAGGAATACGGGGGAAGCAACGGGGGAAAGAGAAAGTCTCGTTAAGGGGCTTGATGAATCGTCGGAAACTGATAGTAGCGTAGAGAATTACGGCGGCACGACATCGACAAATACAATATCCGCCAACGTGTAACTATTTAATTTAAAACTAACACAAAAAGTAACTTCTCTACGACTTTTCAATAATAAACTCTCTCCACATTCTCCCTCCCTTTTTTCTCTTAAAACGCTTTTAAACCCCAAACACAACAACAACAACAACCCTCCTCATTGCTCCAGTATCAAGTGCAACTGCTGCACGAACCCTTGAACCTTATCGTTCTCAATCTCCCAACACCAATCCTCCCAAACTTCCTCTCTCTTCCCTCCAACCTGTTTCGCAGCCATTTCGAACCTGCGACGAGCGTAGCGAGTCGCAAGAAGATTGACGTTAACGAGTTAGAATTGCGTAGCGAATAAAGAGGCTTGTGCGTGTTTGACCAATAATACTTATGCGGCAGCCGAACGTACGAGCGCTAATATCGTATTCACAGCTCGTCGCTTCGCTCCGAGACAGCTTCTCACCTACTCGAGAACCTGTTGTTCGCGACACTCTCTAAACAGTTAAAAGCTGAAGCGGTGTAGGTGCGTTTAGAGGGGTTCTCGCTTAAGATGATTAAAGGTTTAGCCTTTCTACCCGTCCACTTTCCAGAACTTAAATGCAGATCGACGAGCCAGCGGCCGAGCTGGTTGACGACCATGGGAGATGATAGGATCGCGTCCTTGCTTTGAGGTGTTGGGGCTGTGTTCTCATCCCGAGCCCCTTGCCCGTTAGCGGAGGAGGAGGAAGCGTGAATGTAAGCGAAGCGGAAGTGCTTGTAGGTGACGATTTCCTGCTTCTCTATCATGGAGCTTCCGGCGTTTATGACGGCGACGCGGCTCTGCTTAGCGAGCTGCGACGAGCGAAGCGAGGAGCATAAAGATTGACGTTCACAAGTTAGAATTGCGTAGCGGTGATAGTGGCGTAGATATCTAGACTGGAGCTAGTAGGGTAGGTGGATCACGGCGTTCTCGGCGAGGAGCGAAGCGACGAGTTCATAGAGAACGCGTTCTCTACTTCACCCGTTGCTTCGCTCCAAGTTCATAGAATGTTCTCTACTTTACTCGTCGCTTCTCTCTTCGCAGCTTCTCACCTGGATTCCGAGGCTGATTCCGCTCTTGACGGCTCCGGAGTTTACGACGTTGCCTGAGACAAGCGTAGCGAGGAGCGGGCGAGCGAAGCGAGCGTGTTAGTGGTGGAGATAGCGAAAACGAGGAGAATTAATCGGCCAGCTCAATTTGTCGCTTCGCTCCTCGTTGTCGTCAATGTCTCCTCACGACTCCGTACCTCCGGTGCCCTCCTCTCCCTTCCTGCAATTCAAAGCATCGTACGCCTCCGCGTAGTCTTTGTTGTGATCGATGAGTCCCTGAACGGCGTGCGCGACGTCGGAGTCGGACACGACGGAGTTGTACCCCGTGACGCGCTTGAACTCGTAGAGGAGGACGTCCTCCAAGCCGTAGTCGGTGGAGTGGCGTTGGAGGAGGGACTTGAGGTTGCGGCGGCTGTTGACGCTCATGAAGCTGTAGGGTTGTTTGGCGGAGGACAGCGGGTATCCCATCTTTGCAAGGAGCTGCGAGCGAAGTGAGCCGAGGAGGAGAGGGGGGAGTTAGTATAGAATTATAGAACGCTCGTTCTTAATGCGAGGAGCGTAGCGATGAGTTGTATGCGACGAGTTCTACTTCTCACTGAGTTCTATTTACGTCGTTTTCATAATCTCGTCGCTCCGCTCCTCGCTAGTATAGAATTATAGTTCGTTTTTAATATTCGTCGCTTCGCTCGCGCTCACCTCCTTCAACTTGTTCTCTCCCCTACTCAAATGACACTCCAATTTACTGCCTATGTACTGGCTGTAGAAGAGCGAATCCCAGAGGTTCCAGTTGGTCAGCAATAAGGACCTGATGGACTCGTCCCTGAGGATGTGCCCCTCCGCGCTGGTGGAGATTTGGGTGAGGCTGCGGCGAGCGAAGCGAGCCGAGGACGAAGTCCGAGGCGAGGAGCAAAGCGACGAGTTAGTTTAGAGTGTTCTTAATGTTCTTAATGCGAGGAGCGGCGAGCAATCGAGCCGAAGAGAGAAGCGACGAATTGAACGAGTCATTTGGACTCGCTCCTCGTGTATTTATGATGCCTTCGTAATCTAGTCGCTCCGCTCCTCGCTAGTTTAGAATGTTCTTAGTGTTCTTAGTGCTCGTCGCTTCGCTCCTCGCTGGGCTTCGTCCTCGGAGTGCCTCACCCGTCGCTGCTCAAGAGGACGTTGTTGGGGTCGCGACTGGGCGCGAGGGGGAAGAGCTTTCCCCTGTGGACCTCGAGGATCCCGTGGAGGTGCTGGTAGCCAAGGTCGTCTAGGAGGCCGGCGTTGTGCTGGGCGGAAACTCCAACCATGGCGTACCAGAGGAGGTCGCGAGAAGCGTCGAATCGGGAACCGCAAGCCAGCCTGAACAACACGTAGGAGGAAGGGGGGCCGTGGGAGAGGCCTGAAGAGTAATACGATTGGATTTGCGTGATCCTCTGCTTGGAGATCTGGCTGGGCTTGAGCTTGGGCTGCAAGTGACGGGGGGCGAAGGGGGGGAGTTAGTATGAAGTTATTATTTTATTTTATTATGGCGAGGAGAAAACTAAGCTAGCGTCTCACCTCCTCCTCCTCCTCCTCCTCTTCTTCTTTCGCTTCCCCATTGTCCTCCCCGTCGTCCTGGGGGTTCGGCGAAGCCGGGGTGGTGTTGGCTCCCTCCTCGCCCTCCTCGATCCTCGCCCTCTTAGCGGGGTTCTCTACGTCCTCCTCGTCGGAGAGGTCGGCCTCGGCCTCACCCTCGTCCAAATCCTCCTCCTCTTCCTCCTCGCTCTCGCTATCGCTATCGGAATCGGAGTCGGTGTCCTGTGAGTACGAGGAGAGGAGCGAAGCAACGAGTTAGAATAATGAGAATGATTGGAGTTGACCGGGGCAGACAATGAGGAGCGAAGCGACGAGATTAGTAGGGTTCAACTCGTCGCGTCGCTTCGCTCGCGTAGAGTATGATTGGAGTTGACCGTCGCTTCACTTCATCGTTCACTTCACTCACCTCTCCGTCAGTCAAGTAATCTCCATCCTCCGGAACTCCCTCAAGCCACCCATTAACCTCATCCTCAGTCGCGAACTCTCCAACAGCCACAGCAACACCACTATCACTACTCAACTCTGCGTGAACGTTCCTCAAATTAACCGGTCTGAGCGTAGATATGCAGTAGACAGAGTTATCCGATTCCGGGATAGGTTTTTTAGTTCCACAGTTCAACAGGTATATAGTCGAGTTATTGCTATCCTCAACCAGCCTGTCGAGTTTTTCAGGGCAGTTGAGGTAGTGGAGGGAGTAGGTGCAGGAGTCGAGGCGGAGCATGTAGCAGAGGATGCGGGCGGAGCAGAGGCCGTCAACGGTGGGGTTTACTGCGACGATTATGGGCTTGGAGGAGGAGTGGTGGGAGGCGACGGACTGGTCGTACAGGAGGCGGAGCGACGCCTCTGACACGATCATGGTGGGGGTGGCGGGGAGCGGGGGGGCGGGGGGGCGCGGGGGGAGGAGAAAGAGTGTTCTAGTAAAAGGAGGGAAGTTTGAAAGTTAGTTGAGAAGTGAGGAAGGGGGTGGGGGCGAGAGGGGCAGGTTGAAGGTGGGTAGAGTGGGTCAGTAGATCGTAGAAACTTATCGGGGGGTGCGGTAGTGCGCGGGAAGAGCTATACTTTTAGGGCGCAGACGATTTTTCACTCCGGCGGGAGCAGGGGAGGGAAAGGGAAATGCTCGATTCTTAGGCCGGTAGAGGAGGTAGTTATGTATCTCACACGTACCTATATGATGTGTGGGGCTATGGCTTCAGGCGGAGTGTATGGGGTTGCGTGCTAAGTTTTCTTGTTATCAGAGTAATGCAAAAATCGCTGAAGGTGAAAAAGCAAAATCGCCTTCCAATTTCACCACCACATTTCACCACCTTCCCCGTGTCTCCGACATCTTAAACTCGGTTCTAGCGCACTGTAACCCATTAAAGTATTGGAGAGACACTCCGAGAAGCTCGAGATGGCGTTGTGCCCTTCCTTTGTAACTAAATATCACTCCTCTCCCACCGAGATGCCTCGTCGATCTTCGAGACTGAAGTCAGTCCTCCCTACCGCTCTCGACCCCCTAGCGCATAAACAGTACGAGGTGAATGGAGTTGTGCGGCCATGGAAATGGCAGGTGGGGGACGCCCTCTATCTCCATTTTCCTGAGGGCGACGTGAACGATCCCGCGAACATCGCCCTGTGCGAGGTCACGAGGCCCCCAGAAAACCCGCACTTGATCGGTCCGAAAGCAAAACTCAGCACGTGTCAACTCGACTGGCTGATGATCTTGAAAGGTGAAGATTCGGGAGGTGTTGGCTGGACGGAGGAAACGACGCTCGAGTTGTTCCTCCGTCGCTTGCCATCTGAGGAAGCGAAGGAAGAGTACAAGAGAATCGTGAAGGAGAGGAAGGAGGAGGACGAGGGCGAGGGCCAGGGCGAGGACGTTTCCTTCGTCGGGATCATCGACGAGACCAAGCCGACTTTGGAGGGGGAGCTGGTCCTCGCCGCAACCACTCCGAAACCGCAGAACCCCCAAACACCCCAGCTCAACGTTTCGCCCGCTGACGAGGTAAAGCGAAGCCAAAGCCAATCTGCAAGCCAGCCTCTTAGCCAACTTAATAGGAAAGTTCTCGTCCTTCTTAGTCAGGGCGGCGAGAACGGGACGCCTTTCTCCGCTAGCCCTGCCAGCAAAACTCCGCCCAAGAAATACCTCGGGAAAATCAACGAGGAGGAGGAGGTGGTGGAGGAGGTGGTGGAGGAGGTGATGGAGGAGAAGGTGGTGGAGGAGAAAAAGAAGAATAAGTGGAAGAGGAAGCCGGAACTGGAACCGGAACCGGAATCGGAGGAGGCTCCTCCGAAGAAGAAGAAGAAGAAGGGGAAGGTGTACGTCGGTCCTTCTGTCGGCGCTCTAATTAAGGCCAAGTTCACCGGGAAACAAAACGACGGACAAGTCAAGAAAATATTTTGTTGTGTTGTAACGAGCGTAGGTCATGATAAGCGGGGACCCTTCGGGATGGTTGAATATGTGGACGGGGAAGAGTGGAAATTTCATTGGGAGGCAGGTCAGAAGTGGGAGGACGCAACTCAAGGCGACATCGACAGGGAACATGACATGATTGCGGCGGCAGCGGCGGTGGCGGCTGAGGAGGACGAGAGCGAGGACGATGACGAGAGCGGCGATAGCGATGGCGAAGTTGTGGCGACGGCGAGGGTGAGCAAAAAGCGAACTATATTGTCGGCGGAATCCGACAGCGTTGACAGCTCGCAGCGCAACACCCAAAACAAGGTCGACAGTATCGTGGGGAATCAAGAGTCAGGGGATGAGGTGGAGGTGGTTGCGGAAACGGAGGATCTGCAGGAGTCGTCGGACGATGAGATTGCGTTGTTCGCATCTCAGATCAGCGACAAGCTAAAAGACAAGCTCAACAACGAGCTCAACGACGACGACAGCAGCAGCAGCAGCAGCAGCAGCATTCCTGCTATAGGATTCCAACTTGTTGTTGGATCCCAACCCAACTTTTCGCAGGTGTCAACCCCTGACGTCGTAGGTGGTCCTCCTACAACTGGAGAGAAACCCGCACCTCCGCTTCTGCCCCACGCCAACGCTACTCTCACGTCGCCGCAACCGCAGTCGCAGGAATCCACGCAGGACAGTATCGTCATCAACGTTGACGAGAACCCTAACGTTGGAAGTCCACCGCGAGGATGGGGGGCAGGGGATGATTCTTCTGGATCGGATGGCTCATCACATTAATTTGACCGTCCACCAGTAACACGCTAAGCTCACATACAATTTTTAGCATTTAAATTACTCTACGCTTTTTTTTATGGTATCGTTCAATTCTGCGCTGCTCCTCGAGCAGATGACAACCTCTTCCCCTGTCCTCCCCACGTGCTCCGTGTAAACGAAGTCGCGCTGCCTCAACGGCTACGGCATCTTAATCGCTCGATACATCTGCCTCCAGTCCTTTCCCCTTGTCGATAACGTAAAGGAAACTCCCCGCGCTCTTTCGTGGCGGTTCTTGATGCTTGTCGTGTACGCCAGCACTCCTTGTTGCAGCTTGTATATCAATCGGCCCAAGAAAAAGCAAACCCATTCACGCTCTATACCCGATTCTCTTGTCCTACTGGCCACCCCCTCTCACATCGCCGTCGCATCACTCTATCCGCCACCTCCACCTCTTCCGTAAATTCTGCACAGCAACTGCTCTCTCACCTCTCTTTCCCTGAAAAATCCCCCTCACCATTTTCACCACTTTCAATCACCCACACCACACCAATCGCATTAAGTTCCCATCTCCCTGCACCAACACTACATCTCACCCTACTTACTCCTCCTCTTGTAGCTGTTACTTTCGTTATTCTAGGAAATAACCTACACACTCGTCCTTAACTGTCGCCCCATCCTCCCCCTCCAGTTAGGTTATCTTTCCTTCTCCTTGCAACCGACGCTCCTCACGTTACCCTCTTCACTCCTACGACAACCCGCTTGTCTGCGCAGTTTCGTCGTAACGTTGTTAGTAACGTTAGATAATAAATAAACCTTCTCCCTCCTCCTCCTCCTCCTCCTCATCCCCCTGCCCCTCCCCCTCCCCCGCTACAACCATGTGGGGTAAAAAAACGCGTAAAAGAACCCTACGAATATTCCTTCGACAACGCTGATCCCCTCCCCCTCGAACTCAAGCCCACAAAAGCCACAAAAGAGCACAAACACTACGACCGTATAAAATGGCCTCGCCTCGATACCCTCTCCCGTCTCTCAACAGTCGACACTTTATGTAAAGGTTCTAAAGTATTTAAACCTTTTCTAGTAGACGGATCGACAATAAATAGATTTGGAGTTATAAATGGGATGTCGGGGAATGTAGTGGATGTTGTTTGGGAGGAGGGGGAAGAGAGAAGGACGGAGGAGATCTTGAGCACGTTAGCGCAGGTGAGATTGGGGGGGGGAGGGTTGTGTTGTTTTTAGTTTGTTAATTTAACGTTTACTTCCATGTAAATTCTGTATATAAATTATTTATAAATTCTAACCCCCCCTCAGTACCCCTTCATCCGCCTTGCCTCCTTCCAACACTTCACCTCCCTCCGTCAAATCTCCCTAAAATCCCTTTCAATAAAAGTAATTGAAGCCTACTCCTTCTACAAATGCACCTCCCTTGAATCCATTAAACTAGACTCCGACCTCGAGATCATCCAGTCTAACGCTTTTGAGGGTTGTATAAATCTCTCAGTATTAGAGTTACCTACAAATCTCCAGAAACTAGGTTCAAAAGTTTTCTTGAATTGTATTAAATTATCGAGATTAAACGTACCACCTGCATTACTAGACAAAAAAGAACGTGATGGTCCTTTACCTTTAGTTGAATGGGAAGGATATAATACTTTTGTTAAGAATTCTAATAATTGTGGTGATAATATTTTTGAAGGTTGTATTTCTATCGCTCCTAAGGAAATTTTATCTAAACTCTTAACCGCGGAATCCGATACTAATATATTATCGTACTTAAAAATATTAGCTACTTTACGTTACAATGGTGAACATGATGTAAGAATTCCTAAGAGTAAAAAAAGAGCGTATCAAGAAATTGAGTTTAAGAGGGATATTAAATGGGAACGTCCGAGTGGGAAAGAACTTGTGTTAGGTATGATTAAGGGTAAAATAAGTTCACAATTCCAATACCTCGTATCAATTAAACAAATTGATTTAACTTCAGCCGGCTTCCAAAAAACAAACGCGAACATGGAACTAAGAGAAGGGGGACTTCAGGAGATTGGGAGTTCGACTTTTTTTTGTTGTACAGGGTTGCAGGTTATTTATTTGCCGATATCGTTGAGGAGGATTGGGGAACAGGCGTTTGGAGGGTGTGAGAATTTACAGGAGGTTTGCGTTAAGGAGGTGAGAAGCCACGACCAGTCTCGGAGCGAAGCGACGAGACTCGGAATACGACAACTAAGCGCGATGAGCATTAAGAACATGCAATCAACTAATGAGGAGACTTCGCGACGACGCGCTCGCTTCGCTCACCACCTCACACACAGACCGGAAAACTCCCCAAGGTACTAGAGCACATAGGGAAGGGAGCGTTCACTAACTGCTTCAATCTCATCCGCCTTCTCTTCGAAGATAACTTCGGTTCAAAGTTAAACGCCAAAGTCCTCGGCACCTCTGATCGTATGTTCTCAAACGATTCCTTGGATATTTTTTTAGGCTGCTCTAAAATTGCACCGAAGGATGCACTTAAAAGTGATCATGAAGTTTTGAAATATTTGTTGACGAGATTTACGAGTATTAATAAACTAATGGAATTATGTACAACCGGTGGACCTCTCACGAAATATGAAGTTAACGGAGAGGTAAAGGTTAGAACGTTAGCTGAGGAAGTTAAGTACTTATTGAAGAAACATCCTGATCAGGCTTTTAAGTCGAATGAGGTTGATGGGATGACGCCGTTGCATTTTTTGTGTATGAATATTACGGCTGACTTTGAAGTTGTAAGAGGTGAGAAGTGAGAGAGACCGCGTATCTTACTTACACACACAATTTACACTCTACTAACTCTACCCCCAATCTCAGCCATCGTCGAGACCAACCCCGCAGCACTACACAATATAACCGACGCGAACTCTCTCTGGGAAGGTGTGAATTTTACTCCCCTACACATAGCGCGTGAGTTCAATCTTCCGGAGGAGATTCAGAGGTATTTATTCAGGTGTGGACCGATTGGGGAGACGGGGGGGGAGGAGAAGAAGATGAAGAATGAGGGGAAGAAGACTTTTAGGGAGCAAGGTAAGGAGTAAGAGGAGGGGAGCGACGAGCTCCTCGCATTAAGATCATTCTAAACTAATTCGTCGCTTCACTCCTCGAACGTTCGTCCTCGACAGCCTCGGACTACTTGTTCGACCTTGAACTATCCTCCCCCCACAGCATTCTAAAAAACATAAAAGACATCCACCGTTTCCCCGATCACCTCCAACACGGTTTCGTAATGTTCGTCTCCGCCAAACACGGAAAATCAGACAATCCTATCATGGCGGATGACTATGAATTAGGGAAGGAGAGCGAGATTAAGAGTAACGAAGGTATGAGCGCGAGGATGAGGTTGATGCAGTTTATTCAAGATGAAGATAAATGTAGCTTTGAGATGGCTAAGATTCTGGCTATGAGTAGAGATACTGACGGTCAACGAGTCATAGGTAAGAAGAAGAATCCGCTCTTGTCACACCGCCCTAACGTTAGCTCTAACACAACCCCCTCCCCCCCCCCCCCGTCGCAGACATCGCCCACAAAGAGATCTCCGAGGTCTTAAAGGAAAAGGTATTCTTCCTAGGACGTTTCGACATGTCCTTGGATAACATAATTCATCAGTCCTCGACCTCTTGCGTGATGGAGGTCATCGACGATCACGCCGGCAATGACTATAGGAGGTTGTTCAGAGAGGTGAGGAACTGCGAGGAGAGAAGCGACGAGCTTGGAATTCGATGAGGCGAGGAACGAAGCTACGAGCATTAACATTCTAAACTAACTCGTCGCTTCGCTCCTCGGCTCGCTTCGCTCGCTGCTCGTCGCAGATTAACAACGACGGATTGAACAGTTTTACCTCCACTGAAATTTCAAGACAAACTATTGAAAGTGCAATCAGTCAGCTTGGCCTTGACGTCGACGACGAGATGTTTGAGCACTTCTACAAGTTCTGGGACCTTGACAAATCGGGTGAAATCAACGAAGCTGAGTTCGAAACGTTCTGCATGCGCTTGAATGGCTTCAAGGTAAGAAGCTGCGCGAGTAATCCGGATGCGCTAGTAGCCTTAGACTAAATGCTCAAGCAGCTTAAGGAGTTAAATACGCAATTCTAACTCGTCGTCGCTTCGCTCCTCCGCTCGTCGCAGCCCCGGAAAGTCGTCATCAAGCTTATGCTCAGTGAACACGAGTTCATGAGAGAGGTGGATGCAAGACAAGAGGCCAAGAAGACGTTAGGGAAAAACAACGTCAACAAAATCAACTGGAAGAACGTGAACAAGAACAACAAGAACATGCTTTGTATCTTGGATGCCTACAAGGGGCTGGAGAGGGAGGAGGTAAGGCACTGCGAGGAGCGAAGCGACGAGCTGGGATCGTGTTAATTAAGTTCGTCATTCGGATGCGTTAGTAACTCCATTCTAGATATCGACGCCACTATCACCGCTGCGCAATTCTAACTGTGAATACCAATCTTCATGCGACTCGCTACGCTCGTCGCAGTACTGGAGGGAGGTGCGTGGAGACGACTTGAAGGGAGTCAAGGAAAGGGTGCGCTTCAACGAAGATTTGAAATACATCGACAGTTCGTTGGCAAAGTTCAAGTTCGCGATAGTTCTGCCATCGGCCGGTCGGAATTTGGAGTCCATGTTCAGGTGAGAAACTGCGAGGAGCGAACGACGACAGCGAGGAGCGAAGCGACGAGCTGATGATACTGGTAGTAGCCGGTCTCGCCGCTTTCTTCGCTACTCATATCTAATTCGGCTCGCTTCGCTCGTCGCAGGTTCGAGAGACCTTCAAAAGAGGAAATCAGGAACCACGCCAAACACACCGCTTTGGCGATTCAACACCTCCACTCGGCCAAGGTCGTTCACGGCGACATCAAGATGATGAACATAATAAGGTTCGGAGGGAAGTTGAGGTTGCTAGGTGAGACGCAGCGAGGAGCGAAGCGACGAGCTGGGAATACGATAATTAAGGTCGTAATAAATCTTCCCTAGTAGCTTAATCTAAACACACAAGCGCCTTCATCCCCTACCCAATTCTAATTCAATCTTCATGCGACTCGCTTCGCTCGTCGCAGATTTCGACAGTAGTCTTGGACTAAGCACTGAACGGAGCCAGCAGCTTTACGCTGGCGTCAAGTGCTCTTCCGGCAACATACCCCCCGAACTGATCTATCGTTTCCAAAACGCGGAAGAGCAGAAGAGCTTCGAACAGCATTTCTTCAAAACAGGGAGCATTTGGGAGAAGCTGGACAAGGACTTGGACGGCAAGGTCGCACCTGAGAAGGTCATTGAGGCTATCGAGAAGGATGGAAAAATCGCAAATTCTCTGTTCTTAAATGACTACATTGTCGGCGGCAAGCTCAATGAAAAGGCGCGTGCGAAATTGGTGGCGCTCTTCAAGAAGGTGGATTTTACGGACAACAACGATCCTCTGGACGAACAGGAGTTCATGGCGTGGGAGCGCGAGGTGCGACGCAGCGAGGAGCGAAACGACGAGCTGGGAATACGTTGATTCCACGAGTTACTGCAAGGAGCGAAGTGATGAGCATTAAGAGCATTCTAAACTAACTCGTTGCTTCGCTCCACACCTCATTGATGCTCCTCGCTTCGCTCATCGCAGGCCCACTTGACCGCCAGGGAGCAAGTAGGAGAATGGTCTCCCAGTGAAACCTTATTCGGAGAGGCTGCAGTTTGGGAACGAATCAAGCCTGCGAGCTGCGGGGAGGGAAACAAGAAGGAAACCTTCTGCATGAAGACTTACAAGCATTCTATAGTCCAGGAAGGTTGGTACTTGGAGGTGAGAAGGCGCGAGGAGCGAAGCGACGAGCTGGGAATGCGATATTCGTGGTCGTAATTTAACTACGCTGCTAGTTTCAATGTCAACGCAGACGCCGCTTTCATCGCTACGCAATTCTAACTCATTAACTCCAAACTTCACACGACTCGCTACGCTCGTCGCAGAGGGAAAAGACGTTTTTTGATAAAAACGAGGTGGTGAAACCAGGCAAGTGGGTGAAGCAGGAGGCCCCGGATAGCCAGAGTGGATATGGGAGACTGGGTCCTCTGCCAGAGTGGACATGGGAGACGCAGCAGGCAGGAAGGATTAAAGGAGTAAAAGAGAGGGGAAGGTGGTGGTCGCAGGACGACCAGGTGAGAAGCTATGAACACGATATTTGCAAAGGTTAACTGCAAGCAAAGTACATGTTAAACTAACCCATCGCTTCGCTCGTCGCAGAAAAGTTATCATGAAGACGCTATTCATCCGTGGGGGACCAAAACAATGTTGAGTAGGGATACAGGGTCCAAGTGCGAGTGGGTGGCGTGCGTGTGGAGGAGAGACAAACCCGCCGATTCTGAAAATCTGCCGTACGAATTAGTAGAATCGACCGCGGCCATCGACATTTGGGCCTTTGGTTCGTTGTTGTACGCGTTGACTGCCGGGTCGCCCTTGTTCCACGTAAATAGAGAGGATGCCTTGAACGCTGGAAGCGCCTACAAAAAGCTGCACGACTGGAATGAGGGCAAGAAAATGCTGAAGCTGGACGAGAACAAGGAGTGCAAGCACGACTTCGTGCTGAAGGACTTGTTGATGAAACTTTTGGCGAGGGATCCGGAGGTGAGGCCGAAGACCATGGCCGAGGTTCTGGATCACGCTTACTTCAAGTGTCAGGAAATGCCGAAGGAGGAGAGGGCGAAGACGGAAGCTGAGTACGAGGAGACATTGACTCTGTACCACTTGCGTCAGAAGCGGAAAGAAGGTGAGTGGGAGTTGGGGGAGGGGGGGTTGGGGGAGTAGTTATGTTTTTGGCGATTCGCTCTAATAATACTCACTCTCCCCCCCCCCCTCACAGCCGCGAAAGTCTTGGAAGTCTACATGACGGAAAGTCAGATAGGCTGGCTGAGGAGGACCACTAGCTCCCGTTTAACCAACATATTCAAGCCGGATCTCTGCGACACGCCGAGCAGCATAATTTTGATGCCCTACGATGCCCATAATGAGGTAGAGAACGACCTCATGGTCAAGCTGAAGAAGATGGAAACCGCCTTGAAGTGGCTGAAATCAATGCTGAACCTCATCCCGGGGTCAGAGAGCGTCTTCAGCAGCCCGTTCTTATACAGGAAGTATTTAGGGAGCAAGGTGAGACGCAGCGAGGAGCGAAGCGACGAGCTTGGAATGTGGTATTTGTGGTCGTAAATGAGGCTCCATGAGGATCGAAGCGACGAGCATTAAGAATATTCTAAACTAACTCGTCGTTGCTTCGCTCGTCGCAGGATTTTGCAGACGCTGTGGAGAAGCACATCTTCTCGAACAACTGGGGGGCCAAGAAAGAGGGGTACAGGCCCCAGAGTGAGTTCCCCGGGTTTTTTAACTTGTACTTGGTCGACGAGAATGACGGCAAGCTGATAGTTGGTGAGGGGTACCCTGTGAAAATAGACATGGAGAAAGATAAGGAGCTGCTGGAGAGTTTGATACCCTTGTGCCGAGTAACGATGCAGAGCATTGCCCTGAGGCTGGGAGGGGCGGGGATAGTGAAGATGTTCTGCGACTTCGTCGATAAGGTCGAGGTCTTGAACGAAATCACTAATTATGCAGGTGCGAAAGTCACAAGGAGCGAAGCGACGAGCTGGGAATACGACAATTACGCGAGTTACTACGAGGAGCGAAGACAAATACAAATACAACAAGGAGCGAGTCCGAACGAGCTTGTCCGAATTCAATTCGTCGCTTCGCTCCTCACTATAGTAAGCACATTATACTAATTTGTCGCTTCGCTCCTCGGACTTCGTCCTCGGCTCCTTGCTACGCTCGTCGCAGAGGACCTCGTTCACAGGATCACTTTCGAGGGTAGAATCTATGAGGTGGAGTACAAGAGCATTTGGGAGAAGCTGGACCAGAACTTGGACGGCAAGGTCACAAAAGAGGAAGTCATTAAGGCCATCGAGAAGGATGGGGACATCGCAATTTCCCTGTTCTTGGATGACTGTTTGGTTGGCGGCAAGCTCAATGACAGGGCGTTTTCGAAACTGGTAGCGCTCTTCGAGAAGGCGGATTTGGACAACAACGGTTCTCTGGACCAGCAGAAGTTCATGGCGTGGGAGCGCGAGGCCCACATGACCGCCAGGGAGGAGGCGGATGATGGGACGGGGGGGGGTTGGGGCGGAGCGGGAAGGTGAGAAGCCCGAGGAGCGAAGCGACAATGTATTCGTGATATTTCAGCTCGTCGCTCCACTCCTCGCTTCGCTATCTCCATCACTAACACGGCTCGCTTCGCTCGCCGCTCGTCGCAGCTCAATGAAGAACCATTTGATGGCGCTGCAGAAGTTCTTCCACGAGAGGGATAGCGAGGCGAGATACTGCGACTTGAGACAGATAGTTAATAAGAACAGGAAGGACAAGAATGACAGGACGCACCTGTGGGGCACTGTGGGTAGCGCCGCGCAAATTTCCTTCGAGGCGAGCGACGCCGGAATAGAGAAGCAGAGAATCTTGGAGGAGAAAGAAGAAGAAATCAAGAAATTGAGGGCGAAAGTGGGGTTAATGCCGAAAAATGGCAACCACTACACCATGAGCTTGGCGAGGCTGCTGCCGTTGGAGAACAAGGTGGATCTGAGGGCCATTGAGGTTGGGGTTTTGGACGAGGGAGAGGCTGAGGAGGTCGACGTGAAGGAGGAATTTGAAAAGTTGGTGAAGACAAGGGTGAGGGAGGAGGAGAAGACGAGGATTAAAATGGCTGAGGGGAGGAGTAAAATGAAGAGCATGATGGAGAAGATGAAGAAGTCGGGGGAGGAGCGGAGTGTGATTAGGATTGTGGTTGGGGGGATAGTGAGTGAGGTGGAGGGGATGGAGGGGATGGAGGGGGGAATGAAGATGGATGGGGAGTGAGGGGTGGGATGGGGGGTAGGGGGGGAGCTGACAACAAAAGGGATGTATATTTGGAAAACGAATAAAATTAGTTTTATGTGTTTATTATTGGTCATCGCCTGAGCCGAAAAGGAGGCCGCCGACGAACTTGAAAGGGGCAGCGACTATGCGGAAGGGGGCAGTGACGACACGTCCGATCTTTTTGATAATGCCGCTTGACTCCTCCTCTTCCGCGTACTTGTTAATGGTGGCCTGATCAATCGGCTTGATGAACTTCTTGCCCTCGATGTAGCCCGCCTTCTTCAGCCTCATGGCGTGGGGGTTGGAAAGGAGGGTGAACTGGCTCGCCTCGGGGGAGCCCACCTCGCCGTAGTTCTGGATCAGCACCTCGCGGTTGAAGGGACCAAGGTAACCAGGCTGGTTCGCCTCAAACGTCTTCTGGTCAACCATGCGCTGGTTGAAATCTTTGTTGTCGATGGTGCGCTGCTGCAGCGTGGAGATGAGATCGGATTGCTCCATGCCGTCGGAGCCTGTGCGCATCGCGACGTCCTTCAGTTTGACCTCGGGGGACTGGATTTTCTGGTACTTCGAGGCCTTATCGTTGTCGTTCTCGACAGTGCGGCGGCTTGTCTTCTTGCAGGCGCCAAGGATGCCGCGCTTCGTACAGATGTCGATGGTCTCGCCGGTGTACAGCGTAGGAGCGTCTATCGAAACGCCATACTCGTCAGCCAGAGAAGGGGTCGGAGTCGTAGTGGCGAGGACGACTGCGAGGGAGAGGGTGAGGAATGCAGCGTGATTGTGTTGTTGGCTTGGGGTTGCTGACAAGGCGGAGGGGCGGCGGTGGGCGGCGGTGGAGGTGGAGGGAGGGGGGACGTGGAACGTCGATGTTAGCTGAATACCGAATGCGAGGAGCAGTGATCGAAAATATCTCATTGCGTGTCGGTAAGTTCGTAAACTAAATAACACCTTTTCTCGGACGCTAGAAGTCAGTAGAAATTCAGGACTGGTTTAAATGACTTATTTTGTCGTCTAGGATATTCGTGTGGGCTACGATTTATCTGAGAACACGAGAAAAATCGGAAATAATTATCTTTAGTCAAATATCTGGATAAACATCGGCATTCTGGTTATTTTCAGGTTCAGTTTTTGTCTTATTTGGCCTTTTGAGACTTCTGAGCACCCGACTTTTATAGTAACTTTTATGAGATAAGCTCATAATCAATGTTTTTCAAATCGGATTTTCGTCTTCCTGAACTTTATTTGATCTATAAATTGCATATTGGGAATTTAGGTGGCCTTGAATGGAAAAATGTGCCTAAGACTGACCAAAATAGACCCAAAAACATAATTTTCCAAATCGTAAAATCATGTTCCTGCGCTTTTAAGAGTCTGTAAGTGGCATATTCAGTCATTTAGGGTCCTTAAGAGATCAATTTTAGCTAAGACTAACCATTTAGAGCTCACGCGCGATCTGTGTTATACTAAAATCGTAAAAAAGTGCCTCAAAGAGATTTCACAAATCTGAAAAAGTACAATTTCACGCACATCCCGCTGCATATCAATAACCCTAATCGGCCGAAAACGTTACCACGTGCCGTTGTGGGCACTGAAGCCTTGTATATCTTGCCTTTTCGAATAATAAAAGCAATTTATTTCGTTAAAATGTCATCTTTCTAAATTAAATTCTCTCGTGGTTCTCCTTCCTTCCATGGTCTGCCCCCACATTCAAGAATACCTCCACTCAAGTTCTCGTAATAATCTAATCTAAATCTAACCAATCAATCGCTTCCACCACCACCCCCCCCCCCCCTTTCCATCGCTTTCAATCTTTCAAATAATAACTTCCCGTGTCAGAATCTGCCCTCCTTCACGACGTAATTACTCTTCTCCAAATTCTTGCGAATACAAACATTTGTACAAAGTCACGTTCATAATTGGTCGTCCGCAATGGAACCGACTCCCCCCCCCCCACCAGCCTTCTTCTGCTTGATCCTATTAATCCTCTGCTCAATAGCGCTGGTACCACCCCCACCCCTCGTTTGCTTCGAAGCCCTCTGCCTCTGCGACCTTGACTGTAAGGGGTTGCTGACGCCCCCCCCCTTCTTCCTCGTCCTTCGGCTGCGCTCCGCTGACACTTAAGTTCGACATGGCGATTGTCACGTCTTCCTTACCACCACCCGACTTCCCTCTATTCTCTCCAGTGTATGCGAAGCTAGGTTTCTTCTTCCCCCCACTCCCCCCCACTCCCACTACCCCCCCACTACCGAGAGACGCGCCGGAAGGCAGAACGTGGTCCATATTGAGCTGAGACATCCGTCTCGACTCCCTCCTCTCCGCCGCCTTGCTCGGCCTGTCACCTTGCTGACTGTACATTGCCTGCTTGCTCAATTCTTCCTTCATTTTCTTCAGCTCGTTCCTCATGTCGAAGATCTTCTTCTGCTCCTTGCTGATCGCCTTCTGGTTCTGGCTGATTTGGTGAAGGCCGGACATAGGGCCTTTTCCCTCCAGGCTCCGAGACTGCGACGAGCAAGATTGGCGTTAACGAGTTAGAATTACGTGGCAATAACGAACGAAATTACGCATTCATAGCTCCCCCCCTCCCCCCCCTTCGCTCCTCACCTCTCCATCAGGACTGCTGTAAGTTGGTGACTGCTTCAACGCGGACTTTTGAGTCTCATTCGTTTGCTTCCGATCTCTAGTCATGGTTCTGCCATCTCCCTTTTTCTTTTCTCTCGCTCCCGCCTTTCGTTCTACCTTCTTCGGCTCAAACAAACTGCCCTGTCGCGCGAAAGTCTTGGGAGCCAACCTTGTGACGTGCCCTCCAGCGGACACCCTCTTGTTCGTTCCCCACAATTTTCCGTAGTCCTTCAGGTCTTCGTGGTCGGCGTCCTTGAAAAGAGCTTCTTCCAATATCTCCCGCTTCTCATCCTCTTCCTCTCCATTGTCCAGCCAGTTCACAGGGTCACGGGCGAAGTACTTCCACTCCTCGAGCAATCTCCTGACTTGTTTGTGGTAGAAGAGCCTCGTGAAATTGGCGGACGATAGCATTCCCCCAAGGGACAACTCCACCGAATATTCAATTTGGACCACAGGGAATTTTCCTAAGAGCTTGCCATGCTTGCCCAAACACTCCTTAGGTTCCCCTTTCACTTCGGTGATCTTGAAGCCCTCGTACAGCCGCTATACCTCCCACTGCTGCAGTCGGTGCAGGACGTCGACGCCGAGCCACTGTATTGCCCACTGCCGCAGTTCGTACAGGCAGAGGACTCTGTGCCAGTGGCAGAGTTGGTTAAGCGCTTTCCAGCGGCGCATGACAAACAGGACGTGGACGCCGAGCCGCTGTATTGCCCACTGCCGCAGTTCGTACACGCGGAGGACGCAGTTCCGGTCGCCGCATTGGCCAACCTCTTTCCAGCGGCACACGACGAGCACGATGCCGCCGCCGAGCCGCTGTGCTGTCCGCTGCCGCAATTGGTACACGCGTAGGACGCAGTTCCGGTCGCCGAATTCGTAAGCCGCTTTCCAGCGGCACAGGACGAGCAGGACCCCGACGCCGAGCCGCTGTACTGTCCGCTGCCGCAATTGGTACACGCATAGGACGCAGTTCCGGTCGCGGAGTTCGTCAGCCGCTTTCCAGCGGCACAGGACGAGCAGGACCCCGACGCTGAGCCACTGTACTTTCCAGTGGCGCAACTACTACAGGCGGAAGACTCAGTGCTGGTGGCAGAGTTGGATACGTACTTTCCAGCGGCACACGACGAGCAATACGTCGACGCCGAGCCACTGTACTGCCCGGTTCCGCAGCTGCAGAAGGAGAGAAGCGACGAGAATGGGGCGAGGTGTGAGTGTTAAATTGTTGAGCGGGTTGATGTTTTTAGTGCTGATAGTTCACTCCCACCAAATTTATCCTCACTCACCTAAAACACGAAGATAATCCTACATAAGGGTTGTATTTTCCACCGGCGCACGACGAGCAAGACGTCGACGCCGAGGCGGTGTACGTGCCGGCTGCGCAAATATTGATATTGTTCACCCAAACATTTGCGCCGGTGGAATGGACTGGCCAAAAGTGGTTTGAGGCTTCTGGGTACAGTTGGGGACCATAAGCATGGTCAGACGGGGAGATCCAGGGGTCCTCCGGACTGTGCTGTCTCATGTACTGACGAGGCGAGGAAATGCCACTTGAGGTCATTACAAAATCCATTATGCAGTTTACACAGTTAAGATAGCTGAAGGAGTCAACGAGGGAGCGGTCCATCTCGACCCACTTAGAGTTGTCTCCAGTGTTGACTAGCATCTTGTCCCAACCGCTGTTGGTGCTGTACTGAACCGAGAACTCGTTACCGCCCCAAACGGCGTTGGTATTGTAGGAGCCATAGGCAGCCTGCGTTCCTCTCAAGTTATCCTTCGCTTGGTGCCAGCGGCCGAAATGACCAGGCACCACGCCTAACTAGCTCCCATGATTCTCCTCTAAATCGCATTACTGCCTTTCCATTGTGGACGGAGGGCACCCCATCGGCGGCGCTCGCAGAACTTACGAGGATGACGAGTAGGAGGAGGTAGAGAATGGAGAGGAAATTGTAGCGGAGGCGGAAAGGTGAAGAGGGAGATTTCAGAGAAGACTGGGGGGGAGGGGGCGTACCCCGCGTTGTCGTCAGTTCATCTCTTACCTTTCGAGTCAGTGCTCTTAGCACCGGCGGCCCGAGAAAGGCCCTTACGACTTGGGGCAGACAAATTGTCGTAGGGCTCATGTTATGAGCAGTGTCTGAGTGCTTTGCGGCAGCGTCGAGGAGGAGCATGTTATTGTGCTCTGTTAGTGGCAATCTATTCGCTCTACAAGCTATGCTAGCGGTGGAGTGTGCTTTCACAGGGGAGGCTGGCGCTGGGTCTCGGGGCAGGCGAGATTGACAGGCCACGCTTCGCAAAGGGAAGGAAGAGAGGGAGGGGAGGGCAGCAGGGTCGAGCAGCGAAATAGTTAAGGAAGTGTTTGATCGAGGATTCCTGAAGCTACGAATACTACTGAAGCAACTGCTGTAGGTTCGAAGGGATAGTCTTGCTTCTTCTGCTCAAATCTGACGCTGGACTCGGGGAACGAGTCGCTTGTGGTGAAGAAATCTGCTTGGGAAGGTGAGTTCACCCTACAGGTTCTGGGCGAAGATAAGAAAGGGAGGGAAGGAAGAGAATGGCGGATGCGGGGAACTGGTGAAGGTGTGGCGTTCCGTTCCCCTTTGCTTTTGATGGAAGATAGTTCGAGTGTCGAAGATCTGTCGTGAAAGGAGTGGGGATTTCCTGAACGCCACAATTGATCCATCGCCCAGAAAATGTTCATGAGACTAAGCATTATAATATTAGCATAAGCATTTCACCTAGCTCGATATTCACCGCAACTTTTCGTCGATTCCCAACCGGTAACCCCTATTTGCGACATATCTCTGATCCCTCCCCCCGCTTCGCTCCACATTCCTGCGAAAACTTCAAAAATCACGCAACTGCCCGCAGGTCTAGGGGTTCCCTTCCTTCCTGCCCCCCTGTGTGTAACCTCCCGGGCCTTTAGTGTGTGCTTACGTTTCTGGCCGTAAGTCCTGCTTAATTGTCACCCCTCACCCCCCCCCTCCCCTCCACATTCCCTACAACCCCCACAATGACTCCTCGGATAACAAGACCCGCTGTTCGACCGAGCCTCCTAATGCTCCTCCTCCTCTTCCTCCTCCTTCTCGTAACACTCACTAATAGCATCCCCGTTTACTCCTCCTCCGTAGAAGAAATAACTCACAGCAACGTCTACATGGAAAATAAATCTCCAGGAGCAACAGGTGACCTCCTCTTCTCCTTCACCATCCCCATCGAATTCCCCGCCTCAGCCTCAATAGTATTCCAATTCCCTTCAACTTTCTCAGAAATATCGAGCCACTCTCAGAACCCGAGTATCGTATCTGGTCTGAGTGGATCTCTGAACTCACAAGCTGACATGGAAACGAACACGTTGACTATGGAGAGAGTTAACGGACACGCTGAGGAAGTGTTCGCTGTAGGAGTAGATCGAAAGGTTACGATTACGTTGCATGGTGTAACGAATTGTATAGATACAGGGGGGACGGGGGATTGGGCTAGACTAGAAGTAGTGAGCGATGGAGGGGTTGTTTTAGCGGCTGTGAAGGACGTTAAGGTTCTCCCGATGAGTATAGATCTTAATGACGCAGAAGATGGTAGTCGGAAGTTGTGCGGAGATATCGAGAGCGATGTCGTGGTTAGAGGGGAGAGGAACTTTTTAGAGTGCATCACTAGAGTCATGAGGTGAGGTTGGTCCGGCTCGCACATCATCGCCGGTTATTTCCACTTATTATTTCCACTAACTCGTCACTTCGCTCCTCTCTCCCCCCCCCCCTACCGCCCCCCACCCCCCCACCAGTAACGTCACCATGACCATCGAAAAGGGATCGACCGTAATAGCCGACCACTACGACGACGCCGCGGACACCGTGGCGCTCGTAGTGATGCCCGGGGGAAAGATTTTTGTGGAGGGGACAGAGGAAGGTGAGACCCACTACTACTACTACTACTACTACTACTATTACGCTCTCGCCTCCCCCCCCCGTTACCCCTCCCCTTTACCCCCACACTAACCCCCCCAACCCCGCCCCCCCCTCCCCTCACCCCCTTCAGAACCAATTACCTTCCTGTCCGCCAAGGCCGACGCCGACTCTCAATATGAGACTACCCACGGACTGTGGGGTGGTATCATCATCCGTGGATTAGGCGACTCATCCTTCTCGGGCTCCATCTCCTACCTGCGAATCCGCAACGCCGGAAAGCACACCGAGGCTTCGTCCACTGTGGCGCCATCGGTGTCGCCAACGAAGGCGCCGACGATGTCGCCAACGACGGGGCCCACTACAAGCCCCACCCTGGCGCCTTCGGTGTCACCAACAACACAGCCAACAGTTGCCACCGCATCACCAACATCCTTTCCCACAATGACGCCCACCCCTAGACCCACATGGGCGGTCTTGTCCGGCGGCCGTCGTTTGAGCTCGAGCTCGCGCTCCTTGACTCTAGATTCCTCAGGTGGCCTAGCCCTCGGCTTCGTCAACGTGGGTAACCTAACTTCTGTATCTCACGTCGAGGTTGCCTTCTCCAGCAACTCGAACACCGACACGTCCGCCGTCATCTTCCGCGGCGGCAACGTCAACGCGAAGTACCTCTCGCTGCTTTACTGCGGTGAGCAGGGGGTTTCGATGAGGCTTGATAATGGGTATCAGGGGAACATGCAGTTCCTGTACGTAATCACCTCTGCATCTGATGCCCCGCAGGCGGAAATACTGGCCACCCACGACCACTACGATCACTATAGCGCGTCCAACGACTGTCTTGTTACAGAAGGGGCGACACGGTGTATACCCGACACTGATGCTGGGGAGGTGGAAGAGGATTTGAGAGGAGAGGTGTGCGCTAACGACGACACCCCTGAAGGTGAGAAGCCGCGAGGAAAGAAGCGACGAGTTTTGAACGCAATATTTGCGCGCGTACTTTGGCTGAGCGGCGAGCGAGGAGCGAAGCGACGAGTTAGTATAAAACGCTCATCATAGAGACGAGCTCGAACAAGATATTTGAGACATCTCGTTATTCATGAACTCGTCGCTGCGCTCCTCGCTTTGAACGCAATATTTGCGCGCGTACTTTGGGTTCGCTCGTTGCCTTAGTCTAAACGTACAAGCTGCTTTTGTTGCAACGCAATTCTAACCCACCCCCTCCCCTCCTCCACCTCCTCGCTACGCTCGTCGCAGAAAAAACATGCCAATTCGCCACCGAGGGAGAGCCCCTGGTGTGTATTCAAACTAGATGCTACATATTCGAGCCCAGGCCCACCGCCCCCACAATCTACAACGCGCACGTCGTCGCCCAGACAGTCGCGCTCGACACGGGGGCCTCAGGCCAGTATGTCAACCTCCTCGTTGAGAATATTCCGGCTGAGACCGCTGGAATACTCATATGCGACACTCCTACAATAGTTCAAGAGGGCGGAGTGGCCTACGACAAGACCGAGAATCTATTTTGGTCCAGCCACAACAAGATTAATAACGTCGAGGCACCAACTACCTTTTCGCCCACCCCCGCCCCGGCGGGCGGCCGTCGCCGAAAGCTGAGCGAAACTGACGGAAGCGAGACCCTCGCAATTATGAGCGACTCTTGCTCGCAAGGCCCAGCACCAGGAGATCGGGTTTTCACTACGTCCACTTCCGAGGCCCAAATTGTCAAGCAAGACCCCGACTTGACCCCGGCGCTCCTGACTTCCTCGTCGCTGCATTTCATGGACCCGCGACCCAATCCCGACTCCACTGCCCTTTTCGAGGGCACGAATCCTCCCGAAGACTCCTTTTTCACCAATGGAAGCTCTTTCATCGGGGCTTTCTCGTCCTCCAACTGGCTCAAGAAATGGACCTGGTTCGAGGAGAACGGAAACCTTGCAGTAGATTTGAACGATGAGGTGGTCTGCGGAGAGATAAACGAGGATACCACTTGGGGAGGGATTATCCGCATCACCTGCGACATTGTTGTAAGGGCGGCCACGCTCACAATTGACCCCGGAACAATCATCAGGGCCCACCCCAACACCAACCTCTTCATCTTAAGCACTGCGTCTCTCGTCGCCGTGGGCGACGTTGACTCCATCATCAGGTTCACCACGGCGGCCTCGGACGACTCGTTCGCGAAGAAGCCGAACAGAGAGTCAAGGGCCTTTTGGGGAGGCCTCACAGTCTCCAGTGACTCCAGTCAACTCAGTTACGTTCGTTTGGAGTACGCCTCTACCGGGTTAACCCTGAGCAACGTGGGCGTCGGCTCAACAGTCTCAAACGTCGAGGCCGTCTTCGGAGAGAACGGTTTCGAACTTGATGGCGGAACCGTCGAGCTGGAACATGTCTCGGCTCTTTACAACGGCCAGCTTGGGTACTACATGCACAGTGGCTACCGGGGCAAGTTGCACTTCTCTTACTCAGCCCTTTCTCAGGACTCTATTCACGCGGTTAGAGTTGTTGGCAGCGAGACCTTTCCCAAGGTGTTCAATTCTACGTTTATCGGCCGCCCAGAGACGACGAGGGGCGTTTTCAGGTGAGACTCTGCGAGTGCGAGGAATTTACACTACCCTACCCTGCTCCACAATTTTAACACACGCTCACTTCGCTCGTTCATTCGTTCGCTCGCCGCTCGCCGCAGTTTCGAGGACGGCTCGGGGGGGGAGTACCGAAACCTCGTTGTCACCAACCTTGGTGACACTGGGCTCGGTGTGTCCCGCTCCAACTGCAGCAGCGTCTTTAGCCCAACTACCCTTGTCCAGAACGCAACGGAGTACTCGCTAGTAAGCGATCCTTATTCCCACCTCCTCTGGTCCAAGAAGAACGTCGTCTTTGGCTCCAAGCGGTTCCAGGCGAAGAGTTGCGACTCTGACCCCGCCCCCGCTGATTTCCTCTCAAGAAACCTTGACCCGCTTTTGTTTGACTCGATCATGGACCCTCGCCCTCGGCACAACTCCATCGCCTACTACACGTACGATAAGAGCGAGATGCGAACCGGCAACACCAAGGGCGACGACTTCACTGACGAGGACGAGTTCCTTGGCGCCTTTACGGGCGTTGACAATTGGATGCGCGGTTTTAGCTGGTTGGACAGAAACGACGAGCTCAAGTACGATATCCCCGTCTGTGCCAATGGCATGGGCAGCTTCGGAGACATAAAAAGGTGAGAACATGTTTCGCTTAAAAAGGTTTGGTTTTCCCTCCTCTCTTACCCTCTTACCTCCCCCCCCCCTCCCTCTCCAGCTCATCCGAATGCTTCGTCTGCCCGCTACACACGTATGACAATCCCCACAACAACAAGTGTGAAAACTGTGTCTTTGGAACCTACGCCTTCCAACAGGGTTCTACAAGCTGCGAGCAGAGCGTGAATTTCGAGAACTACTGCAACAATGAGGCCGAGGGCTATTACTGGACGGAGAGCTCCGAATCTCCTTTCAACCAAGAGCAAGGCCGCAACTGCCTACTCTGCGGAGTCGGCAATTACGTGAACGAGAATGATCTGGTGAGATTCTTTTACGTGGCGTGGTTGCTCCTCGCCGTCTCGACCCTACTCAAAAAACAATTCTAACACGGCTCGCCCCCTCCCCCGCTCGTTCGCTCGTCGCTCGTCGCAGTGCGAACCTTGTCCCGACGGCACCGAATCGGGAGGCGGACTCAACCGCTGTGAGGCGTGCCTTGACCAATATCACCCTAGTCCTGACCGTGGCTTGTGCGAGAAGTGCGCTCCGGGCCAGTACTGGAGCGGAGGATTTGACGATGTCTATGTGATCACAACCCCGGACTTCCGCCGCCACATCAATTGTTCCCTGTCTACGGATACGGGCTCCTTCGCTCCGCCGACGGTCTCATGTAAAGAGGGCGGAGAGTCATCCGGAGAGTTGACCAGCGTAGGCAAAAAAGATGGCGCTTGCGTCACCTGCCCTGCGGGAAAGTTCAACGTTGAAGGGAAGGGAGGAGAATGCTTCGACTGCACTGAGGTGGGAACTTACTCATTCGAGGGTGCCACGCACTGCACTACGGTACAGGCCGGCTACTACGTCGACGAGGATGACCGAACGGACAAAATTCCTTGCCCCAAAGACCACTTTTGCGAAGGCGGGATGGACCACTTCACCCCTTGCGACAAAGAGAAGGGCCTTCTAGCTCCACAGGGCTCGGCAGTTTGTGAATTTTACTGCCAGCCGGGTACTTACTTAGACGCCGCGATAGCAAATGACACCTCCCGCGCCGACCACCAGTGCCACGATTGTCCGGTAGGGAAATTCTTGCAATACGGAGAAAACGAGTGCGAGCCTTGTGCTAACGGCCATGAAGCCCCAAGCCCAGGCACCACTGTTTGCCTGATCTGTACCGCAGGAAGGTTCCTATCTTTTGGGCACCACAATGTGAAAAGAACGGAGAACGAAGACGGCGAGCAAATCGTTTCGTGCCAAATCTGCGAAGTAGGCAAGTTCAGCGATAAGGGAGCGGAAAAGTGCACTCTTTGCGAAGCTGGAAAGTACACCAACGCCACGGGTCAGCCAGAATGTACGGCGTGCGGTCCTCACCAGAAAACTCCGATCGGCGGCGTAAAATGCGAGTGCAAAGACACCTTCACCCGCGACCCTTCCACGGGCGCTTGTGTTTGCCCTATAGGTCAAGAGAATTATGGAGGAGTCTGCAGGAAGTGCCTCCTAGGCTACTTCAAGGCTAAAACTGGGACCGAGATGTGCACTTCGTGCCTCACACACAAAATTGGCGGTTCTTATACGGAACAGGAAGGTGAGACAAGGCGTCACGAGGAGCGAAGCGACGAGCTAGGAATGGGAGGATTACTGGAGTAACAATGAGGCGGAGCGACAAGCACTTTCGTCGCTACACAATTCTAACACGGCTCGCTTCGCTCACCGCAGGTTCGATAAGTGAAAATGACTGCGACTGTAGCTTCAATTACGACCAAGCTGGCACACTTGATGACGGCTTCACAATAGACCCGGACGACATACACCAAAAAATCAACTACACGTCTAACCAGTGCGAGTGCGATGACGGGTACAGGGACGCTCTATCTGAAAGGAATACGTCGATGGCGTTGGGGTTGGCCGACTGGGTAAAATTGCCTTACATCTCTAACCATTTAACGCCCTTGGACTGCGAGGTTGACTCCCTCATCAAATGCAAAATGGGAGAATATAAGGATAAAACCGGATTCTGTAAAACCTGCGTGCCCGGTAAATACGGATTAGCGATTGGTGCAATCGCGATTCCGAACCCAAACCGAACTTTAACAGATGGCCAACCAGTTTGCGGTTGCAAAACATGGGAAGCTGATGTTGCAGGTGATGACCCAGTTTGTTCTGTGTACCAGAAATGCTGTGATAATTGTCAGAGAGGAAAGTACTCCAACGAGGGAAAGGATGGGTTCGGTTCGGTTAAATGCTTAACTTGCTCAATAGGTGAATATGCCTCAGAGGGTAGTGATATCTGCACGCACTGCAATAAAGGTAAAAAGCTGCGAGGACGAAGCCCAGCGAGGAGCGAAGCGACGAGCTGGGAATACGACAATTGCGCTCGTAATCCGGCTGCGCTGGTAGCCTTAGACTAAATTCTCAAGTCGCTTGAGGAGCACATGCAATTCTAACTCGTAAATGCTCGTCGCTTCGCTCGTCGCAGGGTATTTCAACGCTCGGGATGTTAAATCGAGATTTTACGACGACAACGTTTACAAAATGAAGCAGAATTTTGACATCAACCTCGCCTTCATTGAGAGGGAGAATGGGGATATCAACTACCCTTATAACTTGACCGAGGGACCGCGCGAGCCGATCTGCATTAGGTGCCTCGGCGGCGTGAAGGAAGACCTTTGTGACATGGAAACTTGCCTGACGTGCACCGAAAGTGGACCAAACGAGGTCATAAACTTGACAATAAAAGAGGGTTGGTGGAGGAGCCACGACTGGTCGTTCAAGTTCGAGAAATGTAAGATCCCTGGCGCTTGCATTAATGGAACTTGCGCGAAGGGCTACACGGGCCCTATGTGCAGCAGGTGCGCTGACAATTGGGTCGATCCTTGGACGATCACAAAGGAAAACCCTGGTGGGATAGGTGCGTAGTCACGAGGAGCGAAGCGACGATGAAAGAACGTGATATCTCAGTTCGAAATTCAGCGTTCGCCAGTAACTCCAGTCTCAACGTCGACGCTGCTTTCGTCGCTACTCATTTCTAACTCATTATCGCCAATCTTCATGCTACTCGCTACGCTTGTCGCAGGCAACGGGGTGCAGTACAGCCCATCACCAACAGGGGAATGCGAGCCCTGCGTGGCAGGTGAACCAACGATGTTATTCGGACACGAGGTGAGAAGCTGCAAGGAGCGAAGCGACGAGCTACCAGCATGATATTTAAGCGAGTAATCTGGATGCGCTGGTAGCCTTAGACTTTAGACTGAATGCACAAGCAGCTTGAGGAGTTGAATACGCAATTTTCATTTCTAACTCGTTAATGCTCGTCGCTACGCTCGTCGCAGGTTTCGCTGAATAAACTAGCAATGATCATATTTGGAATCTTTTTGCTCTTCGCGCTCTTGTTTTGGAAGATAGCCATGCCATTAGTAGTAAAGCCGTTGATTAAGAGAATCTTATCTGTTACTAAGGCCGAAACTCTCAGCGACCTTCTGATGAGGTTCACCAGGGTCAAGGCGAGGTCTGACGAAAACACGAAGTTCGTGACAACAAGGTACGAAGTCGCGAGGACGAAGCCCAGCGAGGAGCGAAGCGACGATTACGATCGTAATTCGCCCACCCTACTAGCTTTACTCCAAACCCCCCAAACCTCTTTCTTCGCTACGCAATTCTAACTCGTTAACTTCGAACTTCACGCGACTCGCTACGCCCGTCGCAGTAATATCAAGAACAAGGTCAAGATATGCGGTTCGTTCTACCAGATTATTTCTCAATTCTCCGTGACGCTCTCGGTGCCCTTTCCGGCTATCTTCAACGACTTAATGTCCTCGCTCGGCAAACTTTTCAACGTTGAGATTTTCTCGATCTTAAAAATGGGTTGCGTCATGGGCAATAGCTACACCAGGACGCTGGCCTTCACCATGACCATGCCGATAGCTATTTCCGTGACGATTGCCATATCATCCTTAATCTACGCGAAAAACTCCGAAAGGACTGCAGAGGTGTACAAGGAGCCTTATGAGGAGCTGGACCAAAAAGTGCGAGAATTCAAAGACGAGAATCGCGCAATCTTGGAGCACGCCATGGAGTTAAACAAACTCAAAAAGGATAAGTCGATAATTGAATTGAAGGAGAAGAAGAAGATGATGACTCCACGACAAAGGCGAGCTTCCCTTGTGCGCGCCGAATCTGTCGTTGGGAAAACGGACGGAGTGGATAGTCAAATGGCCAGAAACGCAGAGGCCAAGGGGAGAGAACTCCTCGACCTTGAAAGAGAACTAAAGGAAGTGAAGGCCCTTGCTACCAACAGGAGCCAGGCAATCAAGGAGGGAGGAGTCGCGTTTTTCCTCGCCTTCACGTACCTGATCTTCGCTTCGACCTCGTCGGTCATCTTGAGAGTTTTTCACTGCGACCAGGTGAGGCACTACGAGGACGAAGCCCAGCGAGGAGCGAAGCGACGAGCACTAATTACATTAAACATATTCTAAACTCTAACTCCTCCATCCCCTCCTCGGCTCGCTTCGCTCGCCGCTCCTCGCTACGCTCGTCGCAGTTCGGCGACGACCTCACCAAGTATTTGGTTGCGGACAAGAACATCGTTTGTGAACTGTACCACGAGCAGGTCGGGAAAGTCGGGGACTTTGACTACAGTGCCGGTTATTGGACCAAGAATCAGGAATACGAGATGTTGAAAATGTGGGCGTTGTTAGGAGTCGGAGTTTACCCACTAGGCATTCCCGCCATGTACTACTACTTGCTCTACAAAAACAGGAAGATCTTGAAGCACAATGATCTAAGGGTAGGCGAGGCCGCTGCCATTGTCGCGCCCATTTCCTTCCTGTGGAAGATGTACGAGCCCGAGAAGTGGTGGTTTGAGGTGAGTGCGTTGAATTGAGCGAGTGCTATTCAACCCCGAAAACTAACTCCAAACTACCCCAAAAACATTATTTCAAACTCGTTGCAGGTATTTGAATGCTTCAGGCGACTGTCTCTCACCGGCCTGCTCATCTTCATCATGCCCGGCACAGCGTCTCAAATCGTAGTGGCCATGATCATTTCCCTCATAGCCATCAAAACTTACGGGTACTTCGAGCCCTTCGTGGAGGACGCCGACGATGTCATAGCTGAAATCAGCCAGTACGCCATCTTCCTCACGTTACTATCGGCGCTAATGCTCAAGGTCGATGAAACTGGCGTCGACGAGACGGCAATGGGCGTCATGCTACTCTTCATCAATAGGTGAGCGACAGCGAGGAGCGAAGCGACGAACTGCTAGTAGTTGCTAGTAGCTGCTTGTAGCTGGTCTCCGCACTATCACCGCTACGTAATTCTAACTTGTCAACGCCTATTTCCAAACGACTCGCTACGCTCGTCGCAGCCTCGCGCTTATTTTGGCCATCGGTGCCGTGGCGTACGAGCCGCTGGTGGTCCTTTTCAATTTGACCCTCAAGATCCACGTCCACCACGGAGAGCTCAAAGAGCTCAAGAAAGGGGACGAAAGTGATCGAAAGAAGGTCTATTTGTATTTCCAACAGCTCTGTCAAAGCGACCAAGAGTTGGCTGGGTGGGAGGGGGTGAGGAACTTTTCCAGCGGAATCATGTCGAGAAACCTCGAGAAACTCGTCGACGCACAGGCGGAGTGGAGGTGCAGTTACGGTTACGGAGCTTACGACCAAATGCGAGTTAAATGCAAGTTAGGAGGCAATAAAGACGGCCAGATGGTGGACTACGAGGATATCAAGAAGTTCATAGTCAACAGGGAGCACAACAAGAAAGCCAAGGTGGTAAAAGAGCATACGCTAAAGCACGTCAACGACTCCGAGCAGCACACGTACAAGGTGTTCAGCGTCTCGCCGTTCATGAAACACCGCGACGCAGTTCTAGAAGTTACCAGCACCGAGCATCACAACAAGGATGGCAAGAGGGTCTTCACGCACATCGGACGAACCCTGTCGCACCACATTTCCGAAGGTCTCTTCCCTAGAAAGACCAGTTCCCGCTTAGGGAGGAGCAGGGCGACTATTGTTTTCGAAGGTTACCAGATGACGGAGCTGGAAGATGGCGAAGTCGAGGTTGTTTACACGTCCGAGATGAATTTGGGAGGCTTCATGACGTCGAATTTCTTTTTAAGAAAATACTACTACAGTATGTTCAAGTTCAAGGTTGAGGAATTGTACGACTTCTCGGTCGACCCTGATAAGTGGTTCTTGCCGTTCGAAATAGAGGACGATACGAAGCCGAAAAGTATTTTCGCGTCGTCGTTCCAGTCTTTCTTTGGTGGTGGAGACAGCAAGAATGACGAGGACGAGGACGGCGATAGCGACCGCAGCTTTGAAGAAGGCTTTTCTGACGAGGATGTTGATAGCGATGAAGACGACGAGGAAGGGAAGAAGAAGGAGGAGGGAACTTCGTTCTTTGAAATAAAGAAAGCCCTTGGCTTCAAGAAGAAGATGGTAAAACAAAGGTCATCCATGAGTGTCGCTTTCGCCGAGAAAAAGATAGACGAAAAGAAGAAGAAAAGAAAAGAAGAGAAGAAGGCGGAAAAGTTGGAGAAATTGTCTGAGCACGCGCTACTCAAGAGGGCCGAGACTAAAGACAGAAAGGAATACGGAAAGGACTGGGGTAAAGGCAAGAGCTTGAACGAGTTTGATTCGTTCATGGTTGAAGACGACGACGACGACGACGTGGAAGGGTTAGGGAGACAAACATTTGATGGCAAGTTTGATGGGGGGAGTATTACGGCGACCAGGAGAGCGCTGGCGGCGAAGAAAGCGGAAGAAGCGCAGAAGAAGAAACGCGCGGAGCAGTTCGGGCAGTACCAACACATCATTGAGCAGCAGATCAAGCAGAAAGAAAAGATTAAGGAGGAGGAGAGGCAGCTCCAGGAGGAGGCCGAGGAGGTTAGGAGGAGGCTCCAAGAAAATTTGAACAAGGGCAAGAATTTAGGGAAGGGCCAAATGATGAGGAAGAAACAGGAGATTGGGTTGCTAGCGATGAATAAAAGGGTTACAAAGGGAGTGTCGTTTGCGGGGAAGGATGGTTCTCCCAAACAGAAGGAGAAGAAAGTATCGACGAAGAATGGCCTGTTGGTCGTCGGTGACGGAGGGAGGACGAATGCGGTAGGGGTGGGGAGGACGAAGGCGGTGGAGTTGACCGCGAATCCCATTGCTAGTGTTAAGGGGGGGACGGTTGGCACGGAGGGTGGATTGCTGAAAATGTTTAAGAAGCCGGAGAAGGGGGAGAAAGAGGTTGTGCTTCCCCCCATTTCCCCCCCCCGTGTCTCCCCTAAGCACCGTCAAGGAGATTGAGGGGAAGGGCGCGGTTGTGTCTGACGGAAACTTGCTTTCAGTGAAGAAGAACGTGAAGCCGGTTAGTTTAGCTGCGAAGAAAAAGGCGTTCACCCCCAAAAGCTCCGCTGCTAAGCGGAATATCTTGTACGGAGCGGACGGGAAGAAGAAGGAGGGTGGGGGGAATGTTCCTGGGGCTTCGCCTGGATCGAGGTTCAACAAAAGGTTTGAACAGATGAATTCATTAGTGGAGGCAGTGGAGCAGGGAGAGAAGGCAACGATGGACGACCTCAAAAAAATCGCCAACGACAAAGGAGGAGTGTCGGAGGGAGGTGGAGAGGGAGGAAAGGATAAGGGAGGAAAGGGAGAGGGAAAAGAACCCTTACCTTTGCCTCCGCCTTCTCCGACGGCGAAGAAGACGCCTCCCATGGTTCCCAAGACTTTGTATGGAGTGGACGGGAAGAAGAAGAAACCTTCCAGACCTCCTCCGACGACTTCAGGTTCAAAGCTCGTTCAAAGACGGCTTAGCGCTATGGCTGGGAAGGTGGAGGGGGAGATTGGCGAAGGTGAAGGCGGAGGGAAGGTTGAAGGTGACGAAGGTGCGGTTAATCCTTTGATGATGGCTGGAGCTGTTGCGGGTGGTGATAAGGTCAAGCGCCCGAGTCAGAAACCTTCGAAGTTAGAAGGTGTGAGCCCGTTGTTGTCTAACATTGAAGAGGGCGGAACGGCTGAACCTCCTGTTGTTGAGCCTCAGAAAAAGCTATCTACACTAACGCTTAAGGAGAGGTTAGAGTTGAAGAAGAAGAAGGCTCGTGCTACTGCGAAAGCCGAGAGGGCGAGCAAGGTCGTATCTAATTTGCAGAGGAGGGCTGGAAAGAAGGATGGAGAAGATGGAGGTGAAAGGCAAGGAAGTGGAGGAGCGGGGGGCGCGCTGGTCGCCCAAGAGGGCGGGAAAGAGACTGCACTTTAAGAGGGCTAAAACGATAATCATTGACCCGATATTTATGTACACTGTATTAATAACTACAGAAGCATTTTGGTAGTTTGGGAGAGGATGCGACTGTGCCAGAACACGGAAGCGTTCGTACATACACCAAATAGAAAAAATTAACAAAGAAAATGAAGATTTATTTTAAATTGTAGATTACGAAAATAAAAGAGTATGCCTTTAATTTCTTTTTAATAAATGTCTTGTTTTGCTCATTCTACTCCATCTCCGCCTTATTAATACTCTGTTCATAAACCAAACTCACAAAAACGAACAATATCAACCCCCCCCCAAAAACAGCCACAACATAACTAAATCCATCACTACTAATAAACCCCCTAGAATACGCTGTAACAGGATCAACTCCTGCCCTGTTACACGCTCTTTTACTTTTAATATTAAGCAAAGCCGGAAAAGTAAAAGCAATAGCAAATCCAGTAATACCAGTATAAGCCGTAATAAACCCTAAATCTCTCAAGAAACACGCTCCGATAATACTAGGTATAGCCGCAACGAGTCTGAACATTTTTACGGTTTTAGGATCGTTCTCGTATTCTCTGATATCTGGTCCGAACCATATTCCCATTAAACTGTTACCTAAAGTGATACCGTTTAAGGGGAAGGCGGAGACTACGTCGGTTGCTGGGAAGACTACTACGAAATAGGCGATGAGGGAGGTGAAGAAGGATTTGTGGATCCAGTTTCCGTCAGAGGTTTGGACACCGGTGCCGGCGTGGTAGCCAACCCAGTTGAGGTTGGCGGATTGGTCGATACTAAGATGAAATGGCAATGAAATAGCAATGGAATGGGAGTATTAGAGATTATCAGGGGGAGATTAGAAATGTTGGGGGTTAGAAATGAATTAATAACCATAACATAATTAATGCATAAATGAAATTCGTGCAAATGGATCCTCACCTATCTCCAAAGTACCACGCCACAACCCCTCCAATCAATCCATACGCCACCATCCCGAACGCGAATGTACTCCCAAAAATCATAGAAAGCTTACTCTTATCCTTCACCGGACTGCTCAACCCCGGAATACTATGATGAAAAATATTAGCGTAAACCGCAATAGGCAGCATTTTATAAAGCCCCTTCCAATTAACCAGAGCAGCCCCATGCCCTCCTGTCTGATCATCGAACTGTGCCGACTCAGAATTCATAGCATAACTAACACTCCCAACCATAATAACAACCATAACGAACCTACACAAACTCAAAAAAACCTGCACCCCAACCTGCTCCTTCAACTCCATACAGGTTAAAGGTACAACAATACTCGCGAATAAAAAAACATAAATTATATAATCGTCTAAACCATCTACACCTAAAACTTTCTCCATAGGTAACGCATAACTACACGCATTTGCAAATACGCTAGTGTAAGCCCAGAGAGTACCGTACATGTAGAGTCCGAGGGTGAAGATGTAGAGGGAGGAACCTTTTTCACCGAGAAAGATTGAACATAATTCTACTACTTCGAATTTACGTGAGCGGACGAGAGGGAGGGGGGAGGTGGCGTCGTTTGAACTGAGGAGACCGGTGGTTTCAGAGGTAGGAGGATCGGGGTTGTGGGTTATTGAGCCGTATTTTGATGGGTTTGTTCCTGTTTCAAGTTTAACTAAATCGACAGCACTATGAATGCTTAAACTCTTGATATTCCTCCCTTCGCTCTTCCCTCTAACCCTGAAAAGTACGTCTGCACGGCACATGGTTTCGAGGATGTAGTCTTTTGAGACGTCGGAGATTAGGCAGACGAAGGAGAGGGTTAGGAGGGAGAGGAGGACGCCGGCGGAGTTGAAGGCCTAGGGGAGGGTTAAGAAGCCGGTGCCCATTATGTAGTTTACGGTGAAGCACATTGCGACGAAGGGGGAAAAACTGAGGGGGGGGTTGGGGGTGGGAGGGGTAAAGGGAGGGGTTAGTTTTGGGTGTGGGTAGGGATAGAAAGCTGAGGTTTAGTTTTTGTATAGAACAGTGCGGTGCGAACTTAGCCGGGACGCGGATTGAGTTCAGACGGATCGAAGGACAAAGACCCATGACGACCGATGATGCGCAGTAGATGACATATCTCCCTCGATTTCTAATCGATTTCTCCTCCCAAAACGTCAGCGATCACGAGGGATATGCCCGATAAGTCGCCCCTTGATAATCATCGCCGTCTGAACGTGTCCAGAAGCTGCTCCCGTGATGGATTCCTCCCTCCCTGATCCAATAACTCTTTTGGGGACGCGTGTCCAACAAAACGAATCGACTCTTAATTTCTCTTTAAATTCGAAATTTTAGTGAGATTGCGCATCAGAGTCGGCTCACCCTTCTTTTTTCTCTGCGTTATTGGCTGGATTGGTCATGGCTCAGGTCGTTGGGTCGTTAATTCTGATTAAAATGATGCCAGTGAGATGCAAAAGTGGTGGTTATTTTAATCATTTTGACCAATCTCCAATTCTCCCTCTAAATCCCCTTTCCTCCATCCTCCCGTAACCCTCAATCATGGTGCTCCACAGCTCTCGAATGCCTGCGAGTATGAGCGCTCGTGGAGGATCAAAATATCCTCCCAGACAACAACAGTCGAATGTTAAAACATCCCGTCTTCTAAAAGGCACATCAGGTGCCTCACCTCTCGACGCCTTTGACGGTTTGAAGATGGACCTTGAAGGGGGGAGTTTGAGCGCGAGGAGTGCAGGTACTCGCAGGGTGCCCGCGGACGAGAAGAAGAAGAGAATGTTGGCTATACAGGAGAGGAATGAGAGGAAAGCGATTAGGAAGAAACAGGAGGTGAGCCTAGCAAAGTGTGATAACGTCGACCCAGTGCTTAGCACATGTTATCGCCGCATCAATCGATACGATTCCCCAAAATTCTTAAATCCTAAACCCCACCGCGAAATTCTAACGCTACGCTACGCCACCGCTTGTCGCTTCTCCTCGCTTCGCTCGTCGCCGTCGCAGAACATTGTCCTCCAAAAATTCCTAACAAAGCACTCCACCGCTTCCGATCGCGCCACCAAATCCGCCCTAACCTCCTCCATAACAAAAATTGTCTCCCTCTACTTCCAAAACCAACCCCTCACCACCAACCTAACCTCCTCAATGCTCAACGACCTAGAGGAAAGGGTCATCAACGCGTGTTCAAAGATCCCAGCAGAGGTTGAAGCTTACAAGGTTGATTTCGCCCGTTCCTCCTCCGCCTCCGGAAAGTACGGTCACCAGATGAAACCCTCCGGGATCCCTGATTTGAATTTTCAGAATAGTAAGAACGTCGACCTTTCTCTTCCTACGAATATTAATAACGATTGGGCTGCTTTGACTATTGCTAATGCTATTGATTTTGAGGAGGAGAAGAAGAGGGATAAGATCAAGGATAAGGAGGGGAAGAGGAGGCAGAGGGAGAAGTTTGATGAACAGAAGGCGAGCAATGATAGGAGGAGGGAGGAGGAGAGGGAGGAGGGGAGGTTGGAGAGGTTGAAGGGTATCGAAAAGTTCAACGAATTCAAGAGGCAGGAGGAGGAGCAGGCGGCGAAGAAGGTGAAGGAGCACGAGGAGTTGCGAAATATGTACACTCAGCAGGTGGAGATGAGGAGGATCGAGAAGGAGAAGCAGGCGAAGAGGATGAAGGAGGAGGCGTTGAAGGACGCTGCGAGGCTGGCTCGGGAACTGAAGTCGAGCCAAGACGCCGCTTTAGAGAACAAGAGAAGCGAGAGGGTCAGGTACCAGGGAATGGTGGAGGAGAGCGCCCGTAATGAGATTGTGAGGCAGCAGGAGAAGGAGAAGCAGGCGGCGCACGACCGGAAGCTGGCAAGCGATCACAAGAAGAAGCTGGACAAGGAGGATGCTGCTAGAGCCAAGGCTTTGGAGGACAGGATGAAGAGGTACGAGGGAATCGGTGCGCAGTGGGCGACGACCGGAGCCGGAGCCCAGAAGGCCAAGGAGGAGGCGAAGATGATGGACATAATCGCGAAGGAAGCGGCGAAGAAGGAGCAGAGAGACGACGATCGCAACAGGCGAGACAAGGAAAAAATAGCCAGCGACAAAGTAATGATGAAAAAGCTCAACACCCGCCTTCTGAACGAGAAGAAGCAGAGGGACGAACACGAGGCAACGTTGGAGAGAAAATTCTACAACTCCATGAAGCTCGAGAACGAGAACGCCATAATGTCGGAAAAAATGAAGCAGGACAGGAAAAACAAACCGCCATTGAATACAAGCAGAAACTAGTCGAACAACAACGCGAAAATATCATGCGCGCGAACGCCGCTGAGACTAATTTAGCTGTTAGCGAGACTGAGAGGAAGATGAATTCGAAGTTGTTCGATAAATTGCATAGTGATGTTGAGCTTATAACGAAGATGCAGGCGAAATTTGAACCGGTGAAGCCGGGGTTGGCGAGTCAGAGGGCGAGGGAGAGCGCAAGGGGGGGGGGAGGGGTGGCAGATCTGGTTAGGATGAGTGGAGAGGAGAGGCAGGAGAAGAAGAAGGGGAGTCCGTTGAAGAGGAGGAGGAAACGGGGGGGAGATAGTAAGGACGACCGTTGTTGGACGATGGGGGGGAATGAATAGGAATTAAAATTTAATCCTACTTTCAGTTCGTAATTTAATAAGATCTTTTATTTCTGTTAGGGTTTGGCGTTTTATTTATTTTAACTGCCCCGTCTCTTCCGTCTCCTCCCCCACTCCTCAATACACTCCTCCACAACCCTCTCATCAACCATCGGCCACATTTCCTCCACCGCCAAAATTTCACTATACGCGCTCTCCATCGGGCAAAAATCAGACAAACGACATTCCCCACCAGAGCGGATTATCAGGTCGATTGGGAAGGGGAGAACGTGGGAGATGGTAGGGGTGTTTTTTGTGAGGTAGTAGTTTCGGAGGGAGGTTTGGCCGGAGTAGTTTAGGAGGATGTAGAGGTTTAGGGGGTTGGGGGTTGGGGGGAGGGGGGAGGTTGAGAGGTGGGCGAAGAAGTCGGAGAAGGTTTTTATGTGGGTTGGGAAGGTTTTGGTGGTTTTGGAGTCGGGGACAGATATTGGGATTGAGTGTCTGGAAGTAAGGCAAGGAGCGAAGCGACAAGTTAGTTTTTTCTTTGGTTATGGAGGAGCATTGACGATACTGTTATGGTTGGAGCAACTTACAACGCCTCTAAATCCCCCACAAAGTGAATCCTAATATTCTCCTCCTCCTCCAAAATCCTCCAACACTTCTGTGCAACCTCATCAACCACGCTCCTCGTAATCCCTGCATCCCTCTTCTTGAAATTATCGGAGGATAGAGCGTAGATTACTATGTTGGATATTTTGGAAGTTGACGATGATGATGAGGGGGAGGTTAGGGTTGAGAGGTGGGTTATTATTTTTGACATTTTGATGGAACCGAGTTTGTAAGGGTTGGAGGGGAGGTGTAGAGGGTTGAGGGAGGTGCTGTGGGTTAGGTGGCGGATGTTGCCGTCGGGGATTAGGGCGATGGAGGTGGGGAGGGAGGCGAAGGTAGTTTTGGGAAGGGGGGAGGTTTTTGGTTTGGGAGTGGGAGAGAGGGGAGACGTTGGAGTGGGGAGCTGCGTGCGGGACGTGTTGGAATGTGGTGTGGTGTGTCGTGGCTTGTTTCGAACAAGAATAAGGCGGCTGTTTGGGCGTTTTCTCTCACCTCGAGAATCAAGAGCAAGAACACGAAGAACGAGAGCACCGTCACTCGACCGTGGCGCTGCATTTTACGATGACGGCGGACGCTGCATGTCATTGAGAAGGAGGAGGAGGACGATGAGGTTGCGTAAATTTAGCGCTATTTCTAGACGACGATTATTGCTTCTGAGTCGCAGATGTGATTTCTAAAGGCTGGAGACGATTGCCGTGGGAAGGATTGGCGTCTGGGTGTGTCCGTAGTTTCAGCTCTTGGATTCTCGTGGAGGACCGGTGGCGATGACTTTTCACTGCCGACTAACTCCAAAATTTGACCTTCACGGACCCGTAGTGAGGTTAATTGGTGCGTTTTGAGGGACTTCAGACAAATATGGAGACCAGAGTGGTACGAGCTAATGTTTTATTGACGTTTATTGAAGAGTAGGCCTTCTATTTCGCTTCCCTCAAATTCCTTGGAAGTTGCCATTGTGCAAGTGAGTCATTTTCTCTTTGATTACGTCGCAAACTGCTGCTGGTACGGGCACCGGCCCGTCTATATTGACTGTGCGGAACCCACAATGAACGATTCAGCTCAGCTGTTCGACTGTGTCTCTCACAGTCGATCAAGAAAGATGACGCCCGCCGTCGATCATCCGTTCGCGCGTTCAAGATATTTCACCTTACTAACGCACCTATACCACTTTCTCCCCCCCAACTGCAGTTTTCAGCATTAAGCTCTCAAGCCTCCCCTTCCTGCTCCTCTCAGCGATATCTATATCGTCAGCGTTCCAATCCACGACGCATCTTCTACGACCCATCACCCGAGCATCATCTATTGCCAGAAACACCCTGCCCAGAACCCTCTTAACCCGAACCATCATGTCAGCAGCCGCATCACGACCCCCCCCCCCCCCCCCCGCCCAATCTCATCTCCGGAACCGCCATCAGCAAGGAAATCCGCGCCGAGCTCAAAGTCCAATGCGAGGCCATCGCCTCGTCCGTGACCCCTGGACTCGCCGTGATCTTGGTGGGAGCGAGGCCGGATTCGTTGGCATATGTTAGGATGAAGAAGAAGGCGTGTAAGGAGGTTGGGATTGATAGTTTTGGGTTTGACTATCCTGAGGACGTTACTCAGGAGGAGGTGCGCGTAGTTACTGCGAGGAGCATACGAGGAGCGAAGCGACGAGTTTTACATCATACCAAAATAAGTCACATATCCCCACTAACACAGCTCGCTACGCTCGCGCTCGCCCCACTCCATCCGTAGCTCCTCGCGAAAGTCGCCGAACTGAACGCCGACCCCAAAGTCCACGGAATCCTCGTCCAGCTCCCTCTCCCCTCCCACATCGTCGAGAACGCCGTCACCTCCGCCGTCCACCCCGACAAAGACGTCGACGGCCTCCACCCCGTAAACTGTGCCAAGCTCGTCACCGCCCAAACCCACGGCGGAAGCGTTAAAATGAACTGGAAAGAACTCTCCTCCATCCCCTTCCACATCGCATGCACTCCCCAAGGTTGCATCGAGCTCCTCGACCGTTCCGGAGTCGACATCGAAGGAAAACGCGCAGTCATCATCGGCCGCAGTAACCTCGTAGGCATGCCTGTTAGTCTTTTATTGAACCACCGTAACGCTACAATCACAATCGTCCACTCTCGAACCGCAGACGCAAAAAGCGTCGTTCAAGAAGCTGACATCGTAGTAGCCGCTGTAGGAAGGGCGCACATGGTGAAAGCTGACTGGCTTAAAGAAGGTGCTGTAGTCATCGACGTTGGTATCAATTCAGTTGACGCGCCTGATACGAAGAAGGGGTATAGGCTTGTTGGTGACGTGGATTTTAAGGAGTGTGAGGGGAAGTGCAGTAAGATTACGCCGGTTCCGGGGGGGGTGGGACCTATGACTATTGCTATGTTGTTGAGGAATACGGTTAATTCGGCGAAGAGGGTTGCGGGGATTTAAATTGTATTGGGGGTTGGGGGGAGAGTGGGTCAAAAAGAAGAGAGAGAGAAGGAAGAAAATCGTCACAACGCGATGCGAATTTTGTGCAAAAAGTTTTCATTCAAGGTTTTTCCTTCCGTTAATTAATGTTTTTATTCAATCTCCTCTCCTTCTTCCTCTTCACTTCCTTCCTCGGCTTCTGAAACACCTCCTACGACTCTTTTGACTTTTAGTTCCTGCGTTTGTTCGAGTGACGGGTTTGTTAGGAAAAATAACTTCGAATATCGTTCGCTTCTAAAATCTCTTACCTCCTCATACGCCTCCCACCCAACTCCGGTTTCCTCCAA